>OZ024743.1:144685956-144723456 GCA_964016885.1 Eledone cirrhosa | reverse complement strand
CGATGATAAAAAGGTAGGGAGCCAATGTATCTCCATGGAGCACTCCAGCCAGTATCTCAAAGAACTCTGTCATCCCATCAGGTGTAATGACTTGGGCTTTGGTGTTGGTGTAGAGCAGTGATATCAGGTCCACTATCCTCTTGGGGATTCCATAAGCCTGCAAGATCTTCATCAGGCAGTAACGGTCCACAGAATCAAAGGCCTTCCTAAAGTCAATGAAAACCATGACCGCAGGAAGGCACTTTGCTCTAGCTCCCTCTAATATCCTCCTCAGCATCAGGATGTGACTGGTGGTTGATCTGCCCTCTCTGAAGCCGTTCTGGTTGTCCCTGAGCTTCTTCTCCATCTCAGGCTGGATCCTGTTAAGAATCATCCTGTTGAGGGTCTTTGCCACAAGTAACGTCAGTGAGATCCCCCGGTAGTTGTTGGTGTTAGAGAGATCTCCCTTCTTTGGCACTGGGACGATGTTACTGATCCTCCACTGATTCGGGGCAACTCCTTTCTCCAGTGCCCCGTTACAGAACCCCAGGATGATATCATCAAAATCACACCTCTTCATCACCTCTGATGCCACTCCATCTTATCCATGAGCCTTGCCCTCCTTGATCTTCTTCTTGGCTCTCTGAAGCTCCTCTCTGGTGAAGGGCTCTGTCTCAACATCCAGTTCCTCAAACAGCCGCCTGATCTCCCCAGTGCTCTGGGCTGTGGAGGGTGGCTCTCCTAGTAGGGTCCTAAAATGGTCTAGCCATTTCCTCTTCCTATCCTCGGGCCCCGTTCCCTGGATCTTACTCGAACACCTTTTCTTCCTCCCTGTGATCTCGTTGATGATCATCCAGCTCTCCTTACATCCAGATCTGTCAACCGCTCTCTCCACACTTCTGATCTTCTCTATCAGTGCCTCCTCTCTGACCTCAGTGTAAGCGGTACAGAGCTCTTCCCTCATCACCTCCACAGTCTCCATCCTCTCCTCCGTAGGATCAGCATAGAATTGGTCCCTGGCAGCTTTCAGGTGTTCTCTGGCTGCACACACTTTTGGGTTTGCAGAGCTGACGTGCTTCCCTTTGTTCTTTTTCCTCGGCACCAGGGTTTCACTTGCTTTCGCCACTGCATTGGTGAAGTGCCCGTACCTCCCCGTCACACTCTCCTCAGTCCATTCAATCTCTCTCTCCTCTGACTCTCCACACAGAGCACTAAACCTGTTTCTCACTTCCACTGTGAACCTCTCCTGTAGCTTATCATCTTCCTTGAAAGCTCCCTAGTCATAGATTGTTCTCCGGGGCTGAGCCTTGCTCTTTCTTAAGCTCACGCGGACCTCACTCATAACAAGCCGGTGGTCACTACCCAGTGTACTGAAATAGCTGTATGGTTCCGTGTTCAGAACACTATTCCGCCACTTTTTCCTCACCAGAATGAAATCAATCTGGGACTTGGACAGGTGCATATCTAAGATGTAGGTCCACATCTTCCCCAGATTCTTCCTAAACCTTAGGTTGGTCGCCATCAAGTTCGCCTCCAGCAGGGTGTCTCTCAGTAGTCTTCCATTTCGGTTGGTGTTGTTATGGAAGTACCAGCAAGGATCTTCACTGCCCTCCTTACTCAGATGTGCATTGAAGTCCCCCAAAACAAGCAGGATATTGTGTGCCTGAGTGGTGTTGACAGCTCTACACACCTCCTCATGGAACTCCTCGG
The DNA here is from genome assembly GCA_964016885.1 of Eledone cirrhosa. NCBI lineage: Eukaryota > Metazoa > Mollusca > Cephalopoda > Octopoda > Eledonidae > Eledone > Eledone cirrhosa. Next base: position 144,721,767 of record OZ024743.1, on the reverse strand, counting down.
CATTCACATCACTGTCCCCCTCGGTTGGACTATAGGCTGAGATGACTGTCAGTCTTGGGTTTCCATTGAAGGTCACCCTCAACACTCGCGGGGAGATAGGCATTATTTCCCTCACCAACAGATTGGTTTTTGCACTGAACACAAAACCCACTCCTCCTACTGCAGCATTTGTTGTGTTCTTCACTGCCGATGTAGTGATGAGCTGGCTCTTCCTCCCGATCATCACACTCCTCACGGGCTCATCGTGTAGAATCCTGTGTTCTTGGATCGCAAGTATCTGTATACCACTCTCCTCGAACAGATGTCCCAACTCCTCTCTCTTCTCCAGCGTTCGAATAGTCCTCACATTCAAAGTGCCCATTTTGATGGCTCTTCTGCAGGACAAAACTGCATTCTTTATATCTGTCTCAGAGACAGCTGATCCATCATCCACTGGCCCTCTCTGTGGCTCTAAACCAGCAGAGTCATAACGACCAGGCTGCTCCTTGACAGTGTAATTAGGGGCTCTAACCCTAGTGCTGTTAGATCGACTCTCCATATTTCTTTTCAATGGCTGACAATACCTTACCGGCGCCACTCGAATAAGGTAGTTATTTAACCCATAAATGGAGCCCTAACAGGTACTACCACCCCGGGCCAGGGCAGACCTGGGAGTCATGACAACTAAGGGGTAACTCCACATTCCCCACATCTCCTGAACTCCCGAACTGGAGCCTTGCCACTGGATGTAGTTTAATGTCATACCCGGACATATATATATATATATGTATATATATATAGATGAGATTCTACAGGACTAGAACTGTTTCATTCTAAAGAATGAAACAGTTCTAGTCCTGTAGAATCTCATCTATATTAAAACTTTTATACTCTGCTATGTATTGAGTACCTTACTTACTGTGGTTACCTCCGATTCAACCCGGAATAACGTATATATATATATATATATATATATATATATATATATATATATATATATATATATATATATATATATATATATATAAATTGAAACAAAATGAAAACGAAATTTCATTTCTCACTCTTAGTATGGCACTTACTTAAATGTAAGTATGCATGTATACGTACATACATATATGTATACAGACGTACAGTAGCATGCACATATATATATATATATATACATATATATATACATATGCATACAGGTACACATACATATATGCACGTATCAGTTTAGCGGCGCTAACGTCGCTTTGTTCGTTTGTAAACAAACTGAACAGCCTGAATTTATGCCATACGGTGTTAAGGCAACCACGTCACCTTTTTGTTCAACACTGACACAGGAACGATGTACTAGTTTCAAGCTTGTTAGCTATCATCAGCACCGTTTACCCATCTGCCAGATAGTTGAACGTTCGAAAGTATATACTTTCCTTATGAAAATTAACGGCTGAGCAGCCTAATTTGCATATTGAGTGAGTTAAATCGGTCAGGCATACCGAAAACGATAAATTGAAACAAAATGAAAACGAAATTTCATTTCTCACTCTTAGTATGGCACTTACTTAAATGTAAGTATGCATGTATACGTACATACATATATGTATACAGACGTACAGTAGCATGCACATATATATATATATATATACATATATATATACATATGCATACAGGTACACATACATATATGCACGTATCAGTTTAGCGGCGCTAACGTCGCTTTGTTCGTTTGTAAACAAACTGAACAGCCTGAATTTATGCCATACGGTGTTAAGGCAACCACGTCACCTTTTTGTTCAACACTGACACAGGAACGATGTACTAGTTTCAAGCTTGTTAGCTATCATCAGCACCGTTTACCCATCTGCCAGATAGTTGAACGTTCGAAAGTATATACTTTCCTTATGAAAATTAACGGCTGAGCAGCCTAATTTGCATATTGAGTGAGTTAAATCGGTCAGGCATACCGAAAACGATAAATTGAAACAAAATGAAAACGAAATTTCATTTCTCACTCTTAGTATGGCACTTACTTAAATGTAAGTATGCATGTATACGTACATACATATATGTATACAGACGTACAGTAGCATGCACATATATATATATATATATACATATATATATACATATGCATACAGGTACACATACATATATGCACGTATCAGTTTAGCGGCGCTAACGTCGCTTTGTTCGTTTGTAAACAAACTGAACAGCCTGAATTTATGCCATACGGTGTTAAGGCAACCACGTCACCTTTTTGTTCAACACTGACACAGGAACGATGTACTAGTTTCAAGCTTGTTAGCTATCATCAGCACCGTTTACCCATCTGCCAGATAGTTGAACGTTCGAAAGTATATACTTTCCTTATGAAAATTAACGGCTGAGCAGCCTAATTTGCATATTGAGTGATACGTGCATATATGTATGTGTACCTGTATGCATATGTATATATATATGTATATATATATATATATATATGTGCATGCTACTGTACGTCTGTATACATATATGTATGTACGTATACATGCATACTTACATTTATATATATATATATATATCATAAAACATGTCTATAGAATCAGCAGATAAAATATATACCATTTCCTCTCCCAATTAGCATAATTAACCATATAAAAAAAAACAAAAAGTTTAAGCAAAGAATCTTCAAATAATTGTTTCTACTTTTGGCACAAGGCCAGCAATTACCCAATGCATTACTGGTACTTTATTCTATCGACCCCGGAAGGATGAAAGGCAAAGTTAACCTCGGCGGGAATCTCCAAATAATGACGTATTATATTCGTTTTTTCCCGTTCTTTGCCAGGGAACGTTTCCACGAACCAAAGTATCGTCTTCCTGTCTTCCTCTGGTTGCAACGTTTTTTGAAATATTCACTTCCGCGTTAACAGATTGACTTTGTTAGTTTCAGAAGATCCCGTTAAGGGTGAAAGCAGCGATTCTTTGCTTAAACTTTAATCTGTTATTTTAATAAATATTTGCTCTACGGTTCTTATATATTTGATATATATTTATCCTTATCGAGCCCTCTTTGGATTTTAGTCTTCAAATTTATTATTATTACTATATATATATATATATATATATTCAAAACATTGGGGATGGTTTGCCATTGTAATAACACCGAATTGGCGAGCCATCACCAAACCACATATATACATATATCCTTTATTCTCTGTTTGTGTTCGCCGCAACACTGTTATCTTATATAACTAATTTTGCAATCAAAACCTGATGAAATCGCCTAAGTCTTGCATCATGATCGGATGATCAAACTGGGCCATTGAAATAACTTATAGTGTTTTCGCAAAATTAGAACTTTAAAAACTGTTTCCAGTCCCGCCTTCTGTTGTTTTTAAATGAATATTTAACTCTCCTGCACCAGCCACTGGATACCACATGTATGATGGATGATTTGCATCAAGTCCAGTAGTTTAATTCATTGCATCATCGTTTCAAACCGGAAGGACAAGTGGTAAACAACGTAACATATATAGATAAGATGAGGGGTTAAATTTTATCTATATCCTTTTATAATTGCATGTTATCAGTCTTCGAAGGATCTCGTTGTTTATAAGCGATATGAGTGAAATACCTTAATCGAAGAGTTGGTAGCTTCTCATTGGTAGTAAATGCTTCTGACTTCCAGGATATAAATAAATAGTTCTTTAACGCTCAATCCTCTATAAATATAATTTTATTTGTCGAAAGGAATGTAGGAGTCATTTTACAATAATTCTTCACGCGTCCGTATCATCTCCTGGTCAGCTCGGTCTGTCTGGTCTCTCGAGTGCTGTCTGAGGTTTTTTCACCAGAGAGCGAGAGTGAGATTGACCATGTATTCATACGCAACTTCGCATTGGTCAGTTTGACCTTATTGCATATGAAAATGTTGCTATTGCGAGGTGCGACGTAGTTCCACTACATCACCCTCTGCTTAGACTGGAAAGCAGTCGATAAAAATGAGGAGAAATTGTCTGCAAAGGTAACATAAGTTATGCAAAGCAAATACAAAAATGATGAAAAAAGAGAAAAAAGAGAAAAAAGAGAAAAAAGAGAAAAAAGAGAAAAAAGAGAAAAAAGAGAAAAAAGAGAAAAAAGAGAAAAAAGAAAAAAAAGAATAGTTCATATGTAAATTGTTTTACAAAGTTTCTTGGGCCAATGGACCTGACGACCACTGCGAGTTGTCGTGATGTATGTTGAAGGTAAAGGAGTGTTTGTTTGTGATTGTGGTGTTTGCGGTGGTGTTTGTATTGACAAATTGTAGGAGGAGGGAGTATGAGGTTCTGGTGAGAGAGCATCTGTGTAGGCCCGCTTTAGTTTGTCAATAGAGACTGTGTCTTTATGTCCATTAAAGTCAATGGAGAAATGTTTATCTGTACGTGCAAGTACGTGATAGGGTCCAGAATAAGGTGGAGTGAGAGGTCTTCTCACTGCGTCATTTCTGACAAAAACGGATCCACGAGGCAATGTCCCTCGGAACCGAAGATTTAATGGCTTGTTGCTTAGTGTTCATAGGAGGCAGGACTTGAAAATACCCACGCAAACAGGTCACATATAGTGTAGGGTCCTGAGTAGCAAGGTCAACTGGGGCAAGCAAGCCCTGGCAGAGATAGAGTAGTGCCGTACAAAAGCTCGGCTGGAGAGAATCTAAGGTCCTCTTTCATTGAAGTTCGGATACCGAGTAATAAATACTATGGGGAGGTAGTCGCTCCAATGTAGAGTATCTGGATAGGCACGCAATGCGGCTTTTAACTGGCGATGAAAACGCTCTACCATTCCATTAGATGCAGGGTGGTAACTGGTAGTCCGGATGCGTTGAGCGCCAATGATATTCGATAGATCCCTGAAAAGTTGGGATTCAAACTGCCTACCACGATCTGTAATAATAGTGGTAGGAACTCCATAGCGCGATATCCATCCTGAAACCAGGGCTCGCGCTACAGATTCAGCAGTAATGTCACTAAGAGGAATGGCTTCAGGCCATCGGGTGAAACGGTCAATACAGGTCAGGATGTATGAACATACACGACTGGCAGGCCAAGGTCCCACGATATCAATGTGTATGTGGCAAAAACGTGCATCAGGTGTGCTAAATGTGCCGATAGGTGCGCGAATATGTTTATGCACCTTCGACTTTTGACAAGATAAACAGGAACGTGACCAAGCAGTGATATCACGTCTCATATTCGGCCAGAAGAATCTAGCTGAAATGAGTTTCACTGTGGCGGAAATTCCGGGGTGTGCCAAACCGTGTAGAGAATCGAAAACTATTCGACGATGAGTCTCTGGTACCAGAGGGTGAGGTGAATCTGTCCCAGTATCACACAGAATCTGAGAGTCCGAAGTGGGTACAGGCAGGTATTTAAATTTGCAGGTTGCAAATTCAGGTGAAGACTGATCCAACGACTCTAGGGTGGGCTGTTCTGCACCCACAATATGCAAGTCAACAGTCGCAGGTGCTGACAAAGCATTGATGGGTAGGCGAGATAAGGCATCCGCCAATGTGTTTTGTTCACCCGGTATATGACGAATGTCATTCGTAAGCTGGGATATGAAGTCCAAATGACGAGTTTCTCGAGGTGAGTATTTGTCCGGATTGGAACTGAGTGTGAACGTAAGTGGACGATGGTCAGTATAGATCGCAAATTGTAGGCCTTCCAGTGAATGCAGAAAGTGTTTCACAGCAAGGAAAATGGCTAACAGTTCGCGGCCGAATGTGCTATAGCGGGATTCAGCTGCTTAGAAAAGAAAGCAAGAGGTTGAAGCTGTTGTTGGTGGTGCTGTTGCAATACTGCACCTACGGCTGTGCTTGATGGATCAACAACCAGCGAAAACTGGGGACCAGACACAGGGTGAGCAAGCAGAGATGCATTTGCTAGATTCTGTTTAGCTTTGGAGAATGCTTCAAGCTGCATGGGTCCCAAAGCGATTGGCTCGTTCTTCTTCTTTCTGTTACACAGGAGATCAGATAGTGGAGCTAAGAGTTCTGCGCAATGCTGGATAAACCGACGATAAGAAGTAGGCGGAGGGAATGGGAATATTCCCTCAGAGTTTATCACGTGGCCTAAAAAGACGAATGAAAGAGCGCCAAAAATACACTTCGCAGGGTTAATGCGAACTTGGTACTGCCTAAATCGTTCAAACAGTTGGCGGAGGTGCGAGATATGGTCCTCCGGTGAAGCACTCGTGATGAGAATATCGTCGATGTAGCAATATACAAAATCCAGGTCGCGGACGACTTCGTCCATAAATCGCTGGAATGTACTAGCAGCATTGCGTAGTCCAAAAGGCATTGTTAAAAACTCGAATGCACTGAAAGGTGTGGTAACAGCAGTTTTAGGAATGTCCGCAGGATTCACAGGAATTTGATGGTATGCTCTGATCGGGTCCAATTTTGAAAAGATAGTACATCCATGAAGCGAAGAAGTGATCGAATTTAATCGCCGAAAATCTCCAGAGGGACGCCAGTCTCCCGAAGGTATCGGCACCATGTGCTAAGGCGAGGCCCACGGACTGGAAGAAGGGCGAATGATACCCAACTGCAGCATATGGTTAAACTCTGCCTTAGCCGCTTTCAATTTTTCCGGAGCAAGGCGACACGGGCGTGAAAAAACTGGAGCACCCTTAGTCTCAATAAAATGTTTGGTAGAGTGAGTAGGGGTATCTGCCACAAAGTTCAGGTTCGTTAATTCCGGAAAGGAATGCTAAAGCGCATGATACGGGCCATCCGAAGCAGCGATGTAGAAGACTGGACTGATAGACTGGATTACTGAAGTACGTCCAAGCGCAGAAAGATTCGTAGTTGCGTCCAATAAATGACGTGCCCGCATATCAACCATAAGATTGAAATGATGCAAAAAATCAGCACCCAGAATGGGATATGGAAAATGTTTATGTAGAATTTCGAAGAATTTTTGGGGGATTTGTTCAATAGTTTGCAGGTTGAAGGGTGCGTTGTACCATGTTATGTTTCTTTTGCGGTTTTTAGTTAAGTTCTTATTACCACTTATATTAATGTGCTGTGTTCTAGAAGAATTCATATGGTTAGTAACCGTATTTGTGGAATTTGGTAAACTACCGTGGTTGTATTTGGTGTTATTATTGGGTAGATTATGAGATTTTGAATGCTTGGTATTCATATGTGAATTGATAACATTGGTCATAGGTCGTGTAGTAATAATTGTTGTGGTTTTTCGGTTGTATTTTTACAACACCATTCAACCATTCCTTTCAAAGGGTCATGACCTCAACTAAAGTAAATTATTTTTCATCTTAACATTATATGAAAAAAAACAATCTGATTGGTTAGTTCTTCAGGTACCTCCAAATAAAGTCATAGAACTAAACATAATACTAATTTACTACTAATTTTGAATAAAATTATTATTGCTTTTGACAACAGCTGGTGATTTGCATGTAAGTAAATATTCTCCTTATCGGATAGTATGTAACTAACCTTACATAGATCGATAACGAAGTATAGTTACGATGTATTATCATCACCTAGAAACGATCGTAAAGCAGTGAAGTATATCTCTAATGACTTGATTTTTTATTTCATTGTTTTAACTTATATCATGATGGTGTTTTCCTTTTAATGTTTTATTGTTTTCCGGGATTTATTTTAACCTACAACATTTTCAACATATGGATTACATTGAGTCCTTCATGCAGACTAGACCCCACAACTTACCGGGATATCTCTGTGTATATATATATATATATATATATATATATATATATATATATATATATATATATTATATATATATATATATATATAGAGAGAGAGAGAGAGAATAGAAAACGAAAAATCAGTGATGCATCTGAACTCAATTTATTGTGTGTTACAATTGTTTCCCCGGCGGACAGCTCGAGACGCGATCATTGTGTGGATCTGTCTGATTCTGGACCTGCAGGTTCGACGGACACGTCTAATGATTTTGGAGCATATTCTTTCATATATATACATATATTGCTAACTCCACTGCATAACTTACCTCCGCCATAACACTTAAATTTCCGTGCTTGTTTCGTCACATGCCTCACCTAGATTGCTTTTCTTTTATTGTTTTTCTTATTTCTTCTTGAACGCTTGCTTGTGTAATAACATAAAACCAAATGACTCATGTAAATAATTCGCTTTCCTGATCAGATTCTAAGAGATGTTTATGTCCCATTAATATATTTAATCAAGTGATTAATTAAGTTAGTCGATTTGTATTGTATCTCTTTAATCGAAGAAATATATAGAATGTTGCTTTCTGCCAGAACTGAATTTCAACTTATAGGGTTTGAGAAGAAAACATTTCTTGGTAAGCTTCTCGTATCTCATGGATTTTGCAAGTTATACTTATGTTGTCTTATTGTATTTAATATGGTTAAATTGTGCTATTGTGCCAGGGCATGAATTTTTATTAATGGAATATCAGCTTCTCTACCATCTCCGCGCTATTGAACTTGTCCAGTAGAACGACAATTGCTGATACAGCTTAACACCACTAATTTCCCTATTTCTAACATTTGTTTTAATCCACCACGCTAGACTGGTTCTTTATTTTATCGACCTTTGTGAAATAATAAAGGCCAATATTGTTTCTTTATTTTTCTCACTGCAAAACATTTAATATCTTCATTGAAGATATTAACACTCGGCTGATCGTCATTACGTGGTTCCGATGATAATGAGAACTACAATGAAGAATGTTCTGGTAATTTGTAATACATTATTCGTTTTTCTCCACCAGAGACAACATTTCATAAACTAAAGTCTGAAAACTTTCATGTTAAAAGATATTTATTTCCAATACATCGTTAATGTTTGAGTATATTGTTTATATATAAAGTAAAGTAATTGAATAAAATTCACAAAGGTGATCCTTGGTAATTTAAATCGAATTCTAAATTTTTGAAGGGAAACCTATAAAGAAAACGAAACACGTTGATTAGAAGCAAAAATATATTCATTTGTTATCAATCAAAGAAAGATAAATTCAAATGTTGTTCATAAGTGCAGGAATTGTAAAACTCAATAATATCCTTAGTTAAATAGAGGTGTCTACTCGTTACAATATATATATATATATATATATATATATAAATATATATATATATATATATATATATATATATATATATATATATATATATATATATTAAAATAACAGATTTAAGCAAAGAATCGCTGCTTTCACTCTTAACGGGATCTTCTGAAACTAACAAAGTCAATCTGTGAACGCAGAAGTGAATATTTCAAAAACGTTGCAACCGGAGGAAGACAGGAAGACGATACTTTGGTTCATGGAAACGTTCCCTGGCAAAGAACGGGAAAAAAACGAATATAATACGTCATTATTTGGAGCGGTGAAAAACAATTACACGCAAAGACAAAACCGTGTTTATGGTATAAAAGAAGTCGTAGACTAATATTTTGTTAGGTGGTTCAAGCCGCGTCTTTACATGCATACCCATTCTTTTCGTTACCCTCTAAGAAGGAATATGACGTCACTTTCAGCTTATATCTGGAGTCTAAAAGACAACCACACCCAATATAAGTTACACTGGGAGATCCTAGCAAGGGCTAGATCGTATAACGGAAATAAAAGACCATGTGACCTCTGCGCCGCTGAGGTCCTGGAAATACTCTACGCCACAGACCACATCTTAAGCAAAAAATCTGAGGCAATTTGGGCTTGGACACATAAATTGCACAAAACTTTCCTGTATTACAGCCCCACATTATACCCTAACGGATAATACGATCTATACGCGGATATTTTACATCTTGATGTGGTAGCTAAGAATATGTTATGTTTATACCATTACTTATTTGCATAGGTAAGTATATATTACCTGTATGTTTTGTGAAGGTACGTATACTTTCTCGTACGTATATTTGATTGTATATGTTATGGCGTATATTTTATATATTCTGGTACATATGCTTTTGGTTATGTGTATACGTGAGTTTTGCGTCTGTGTGAGTATGCGGGTTCGTACGTATGTAGGGTGTGTGTATATGTGTACTTCGTGTTTTGGTTGACGTATGTCTCCGAACATATGTGTATTTACATGTAGGTATGTGTGTGCGCTTGTTATATACGTATTTATTTATTTATATACGTTTATTTAATTATTTGTATACATGCACACACACTCACACACACACAGATTTATATGTGCGTTTATTTGTATACCTATGGCGAGTGTTTTCGCGTATGCTTGTGTATGTACGTATATGGATGCGTGTATGTATTTATTTAATTTCAATTACCTCTGTATTTTATTTACTTTATTCTTAACTCTGAAGCCGAGTTTCATTCGGTTTCCTAGTTAGAATTTTAGTCTACGACTTCAGTTATACCATTTACGTGGTTTTGTGTTTGCGTGCAATTGTTCTCCACGCTCCACATATGACGTATTATCTTCGTTTTTTCCGTTCATTGCCAGAGAACGTCTCTATGAACCACCTAAGAGAATATTAGTCTACGACTTCTTTTATACCATAAACGTGGTTTTGTCTTTGTGTGTAATTGTTTTTCACCGCTCCAAATAATGACGTATTATATTTGTTTTTTCCGTTCTTTGCCAGGGAACGTTTCCACGAACAAAAGTATCGTCTTCATGTCTTCCTCCGGTTGCACAGTTTTTTGAAATATTCACTTCTGCGTTCACAGATTGACTTTGTTAGTTTCAGAATATCCCGTTAAGGATGAAAGCAGCGATTCTTTGCTTACATTTTAATCTGTTATTTTAATAAATATTTGCTCTACGGTTCTTATATATTTGATATATATTTATCCTTATCGAGCCCTCTTTGGATTTTAGTCTTCAAATTTATTATTATTACTATATATATATATATATATATATATATATATATATATATATATATATTCGTAGACCACGGAGCGTGAATAATTTTCAAATAGGCTTCGTAACCGGTAAACCCAACTCTAGAGGGACGCTACTCTAGCTGGGATCACAGAAGTTAGTAAATATTGATTTAGAACCTACAGTGTTTTATAACTTATGCTGTGACTACTGCCTTTAACCCTGGTCGTGACTTTCTGTAAAATTCTTAATTTTGAAAATTCATTATAATTGTGTGTGTGTATGTGTATATGCATAAGTATACATTTATATGTATGTGTATATAAATATAAATACACACACACTCACACAAAACACACATACACATCGTTGTGAGAAGGAGTGTGTTGAAAAAATCTTTTTTCGTTGTAGCGAGAAATTTTGGCTGCTTGGGGGTTCAATTTTCGTTCGTTGTACTGCAATATTCGTTGTAATGAATTTCGTCATAACGAGATTTTTTATCGTCGTTTTGATAACCTTGTGGCCGGGTATTGAAAAAATTTCGTTATACTGAAAACTTCGTTATACTGGCATTCATTATAATGGAATTTTACCTGTATAATATATATATACACATATAGCTTACTGAACACACACGTGCGTTCTCTCTAAAAGCATTTTTTTTACTTTTCTTCCTTTTCTTACTCTCATTTATCTTTCATTCTCTCTTTTGAGGAAGGAGCAACGTCCGAAACGTTAAAGCTCTTTTCCTATATGTATATGTATATATATATATATATATATATATATGTGTGTGTGTGTGTGTGTGTGTGTGTGTGTGTGTGTGTGTGTACGCCCAGACATGGTATGGACAGAAGGCATTATATTTTTATTTTACTATGAATGTCGCTCCGTTTCACCTATCTAATTATAGCGTGAAACTATGGTACAGAAGTAGTTGAAAACATTATACTTACACTTACACATACATAATATATATATATATATATATATATATATATATATATATATATATATATATATATATATATATATATATATATATATATATATATATATAATATATATATAAGAACAAAAGATGGTTAAAAGAGTTCCATGTATTTTATTATGCGCATTTCAAAAAAGAAATATCATGCAATAACATTTGTGTTTTCATCAGATAAAATAGGAGGACATGATATGAAGGTTAAAAAACACTTGTGGATAGTGCAGTTTTAAATCAGATTTAAAACTGCACTATCCACAAGTGTTTTTAACCTTCATATCATGTCCTCCTATTTTATCTGATGAAAACACAAATGTTATTGCATGATGATATTTGTTTTTGAAATGCGCATAATAAAATACATGGAACTCATTTAACCATCTTTTGATCTTATATATTATGTATACTCCAGTCCTACAAACTGTAGAGTGCTTCTTATCCGATATCTGCATTGCTTTATTGTACTACAATAAAACTCACCTCCTACATATATATATATATATATATATATATATATATATATATATATATATATATATATATATATATATATATATAAATTTTGAGTATATGTTGGTTGTATACCAACACCTCAGTATGCAGTATATGATTCCAGTTCCTCAGTGAAATAACAACCCAACCAGGAACTGGGCATATCAGAGTATTGACAAAGTTAAATACCTCAACAACATGTGTACTCGTCTCTACCACACTAATTCGGACTGCCTGAAGAGGTCACAGCCAAAGATGGCTGTCACCGACATATATATAGCAGTAATAAACGAAGCCAAATTTTAAATATTTGACTTATTTATTTTAGTTTATTTTAGTTTATTTTATATATATATATATATATATATATATATATATATATATATATATATATATATATATATATGCAGTGTGTATACAATAGTTGATTAAAAAAAGATTAAATTAATTAGGTATATACATGACTACAATAGGAATAGCTTAGTTGAATTATACAAGTACTAGAAAATTGATTTCGTAAAATTCATTACAATAACCGAATTTTCAGTATTATGAAACACATATGATAGCAAAAAAAGTTTAATATAACATTCCCATATTTATCGCAGTGAAGCGAATTATCTTAAAATGAAATTGCAGTTTAGCTATTAAATTTCTAATCTTTCAACTATCTCAGACCGAGAAAAGTGGGCGCCTGACACATTGAATGTGCCCAGGCGCTCACGGCCCTCTGACAAGCGGACCCGGCAATCAGTGGAGACTCCACCTCGACATTCTATACAGGGTTGATTCGCAGCAAGTGCGACGACGCTCTCGGAGAAACTCTGGGTATGGAGGAGGATGAACTAGCCAGTCTGTTCGGTAGGACGTTCGGCCAGGGACCGATGGACAACTTCCAACTTGGCAGTGCTCCCGAGGAGATCTACCTGTTCGAGACAAGCTCTACAGACACGGGCGCCCGGGCAGGGACCCTTCGAAAAAGATCTGTCCGAGATGCGTGGGCATCGAGGAAACCGTCGCGCATGGCTATGTAGAACGACTATTGTCATGGGTGGGACCAATCCGGTTGACCACCGAGTCCATTGTCACGATCAAAAACGAAGGAGAGGCGGTTCTTCCTCTGTGTTATGGCTATGGCGAAAGAGGTTATATGGTGGACGAAATTGAAAGGGCTGAGGTCAGACACCTTTCTCTCCGGCCAACAACTGGTTCTTTTTTTCAAATATCATTTTGGAAGAAGAATGATGATGGAGAGAGAGGTACTGTACCCCAGCAAAATTTATGAAAGGTGGGTGAAAGAGCGAGAATGGGCCTTCTCTCTATATAAGCCTGTAGGTTGAGGAAGGGGAGAAAGAAGAGAGGAAGGGAGCACTCGCTCTTCGTGCTCCTGAAGAGGAGGGTTGCACATTTTTCAGAGGGGGGGGGGGGTAACCCCTGTTAACGCCCCCTCCCTATTGAGGATATCGATTGTTTGTATTTAATTGTTATTACCTTTTTACTAGATTTTTATATATGTAAACTCCCCGCTTTGTATTTGGCCCATCTTTTGCGCTCTCGTAGCGAATAAAGAAACCTATCTCAGATATTCCCAAACCTATATATGTAATAATTTCAGAGCGATTACACTGGTCAACACACTTTTTACTGACTTAGGTTTTGTTGTTGTTCTTTGCTAATTTTAAGGTGCTGATTTCAAATATGGCATCCATTTTCCCTAACACATCAGGTTTTCATGTTTGTCTTTCGCTCGGCTATCTCATGAACAGGAAACACGGATATTTTGTATACCGCCCTTGTTGGCCAAATGAAAACTTGACGTGATAGAAAAAAAGTATTGCGCTTTTTAAATTCACCAGTTCCAAATTACTCAAGAACAGGTCTCAAACTTACGTCAGCAGAAAAAAGGCAAAATTTTGTTGACTAGTGTTATTAACAAAGTAAACTAGAAGAGGAGACTGGAATAACGTACCAACAAAATGGACTCCCTCAATGCCTTTCAAGTAAAATCTTCTTGTGAATCTTGTCACAATCTTGCATTCATTCTTAGACATTGCATATGAAAATGCGAAACATCCTTTTTTCAAGCATTTGGTTCGACATTCTTCTTTATTCTTTATTCCCGCAAATAGCTTGAAATTCTCAGAGCATTTGAAGTCAACACCATTGATGACAGTATTAGGGTTTCCTTTCAAAGAAAATTAAGAAATATTATTATAATCTTATGATATCAAACACATATCAAACATGTGAAGCATACAAACATATGTATACACACACACACACGCACACATACATTCATATGTATATATAAACACACACACCTACACACACACACGCACACACACACACACACACACACACATATATATATATATATATATATATAAACAAGCAAATTATAAACGTAAACATGTAAGTATGTTTTTGAAACGGTGCGCGAGTTTGAAATTAGAAATTAGAAATTATAAGCTTTCACCGTATTTTAGACTAAAGAAATTTCTACCCTGATAGTGGGGTTTATAACCCTCGGAGAAATGGAAAAAGATGAGTGTTGCCGTACACATATATATATATATATATATATATATATATATATATATATATATATATATATATATAGGAACAAGTTTGACCCCGACGGCAGAGCTCAGGCCGTTTCGACGGCTATTTCTGAGTTCAGAAATAGCCGTCGAAACGGCTGCAGCTCTGCCGTCGGGGTCATAGTTTTTCCTATTTCCCACTCTACTACCCTAAGTATTGAGGACTCTGGTGCGTTATGGTCCATCTGGTTCCTTACCACAATTCCTTTGTTATATATATATAAATGTATGCATATATATATATATATGCATATGAAGAAAAGTTTGTTTCCATTATATAGACTTTTTTGGTTACAACTCTCGTATCATCTCTATCTCCAGGTCGGGCACCCCATACATTTTTCTTGCTTTAGGGTTGTAGTCACTGCCAAAAAGTTCAGCATGTCAACCATTCGTTGACCTATCGAGACGTCATGCGTAGACAAAGCTGGGAATCGAATATTTCATGATTTCAATTGCCAATTTGACTGGTCGTTCGATCACCACAGATCCTCCCTGTGAAGAGCAGATTACTTCTATGTCATGGAATCAATTCTTTAGGCAATATTATTTTTATCTATCCTTTATTTTTACTAGTAGAAAGATATATAGAAACACGATCTCTCTCTCTCTCTCACACACACACACACAACACACACACATACACACACACACGCACGCACACACACACACATATATATATATAAACTGTATTAAAGTTCATACACTTAACATGCATGTGTGACCTTAGATTTCGGGATCCAGCTTTGGCTACCACTGTATGGTAGATTAGCGGTTCTAAAACTTGTCACTCCACCATACAGTGGTAACCAAAACTGGATTCTAAAACCTAAAGTCGCGCATATCTATTAAGTGTATGAAATTTAATATAAACCAAATAAGCTCTCTTGTACTAGATTGAGCACTTTTCCTTTGCTTTTTCCTTTGCATTTTTTCCTTTGCTTTTTATCTATGGATATCTTGCATATATCTAGTATTCCATACACTGACTAACCATTTGGTTATTTAGAAGGTTCCTGTATTAATGTGGCAAGTCATTTTACGATAAACTATGTTTGTTTTCTTTAGCCGGTTTCATCTGTGTTTGCAGCCTTTTCAAAAAGGATTTTCGTTACAGTCTTTCTAAAAACGTTTTTTGTTTATGTTTATCTCACGTGGCTGGTCGTTTGTGTTACTGAATACTAAGGATGCAACTTGTTGTATTGGATTACAAAATACCAATAGCGCTCGGGAGCGACCTGACACACACACACACATACACACACACGCGCACACACACACATAAACACGCGCATACGCATGCACACACACACACATACACGCATATTTATATAAAGTGTATACTATAAAATCCAAGATAAAATGTAATGTAGGTGTACCACCAATTTTAAATTAAAGCCTTGGTGTATTAAAAGAGCATGTGGAAAAAACTTTGTACACAGACAAAAAATTATCAAAACAATTTAGTACCAGTAATACACTGGTATTTGCTGGCTTTGTGCCTAACGTAGAAACAATTAAATTTGAACAACAACCAATTATTACACTACATCCAACACAACACCAGCATCACAGAAAAAGACTACACAACACCCCAAAAGTTCACACCACCTCCATACAAATCACTCGCATCACACAGAAAACGGACACGACACTAAAACAAAAATTCCCCAAAGACATCGGAGACTTCCGACAAACACTCTCCAGGAGGATTTATAAGGACATCCTTCCGGAGGAGGCCACAAGCAGTGAAAAGGATGGACAAACCATCCTTCCTCTACGAGAAGTAAGGTAAGTGATCTTTCCCATCTTTTCCACTCCATTTCAACATGACCTCACTCAGAATAGGCAGCATAATTGCGCGTGGCTTGGGGTCGTCATGGAAGCAGGGCCACCTGCTCAACGACCACAGGTCACCAAACATAGATGTAGTGGCCATCAGAGAGACCAGAATCTCCGAAGCACGGGCCTTCGCACCGATCTTCGGCGGCTACGATGTGTGCGCATCTCCCAGCCGTCCTGGATCGGGGGGGGGGGAGTTGCTGTGCTTTTTCGGAGAGTTTTGGATCTCTCCATACGGGCCATCTTCATTAGAATAGAGTCCATTAGGTTTAGTAAAACTTTAGCTATAGAGAAAAATAGAGCAGAGGGAGAACTAGTTAGAAAATTAGACGAGCGCTTAGCAAAGGCATCTCGACCGACGTACTTGCGGCGAAATTGGCCCTTGACCAATTCTTCAATGCAAAGCACGAAGGCTGCGTTGTCAGAGCTAGGGTGCGTGCTCTCAGACACGAGGGGACGGAAGCCGTTCAATGGGCCCGAGTGGCGGAGGCACGTCGTGGTAACAAAGCCATGATCCGGTCTTTGGTGGACCACGACGGGCGCATGCTACTCGATCCCGGGCAAATGTGTGAAGCTTTTCAGCGACACTTCGCACAGCTGTTCGGGGGCAGCGGCGGGCCGGATCGAGGGATAGACTTTAGTGTCTACCTCGACGGACTGCCGCGGCTCTCGGCCACTGAGGCGGAGTATTGCGAAAATCCGATAACAGCCGCTGAAGTACGGGAGGCAGTGACTGGCTGCACAAGGGGTAAATCGCCTGGTTTGGATGGTCTGCCCTATGAACTTTACGTATAGATGCCAGACTTGTTCGGAGGCCTCTTGGCGGACGTCTACTGCAACTGGCAACAGAACAGGAGAATTCCCAGCTCTGTGAGCCGAGGAGCGGTGGAGCTGCTGAGAAAGGATCCGAACAAGGGGGAGAACATAGATAATTTCAGGCCCATAACTCTGCTAAACACAGAGTTCAAGATTTTGGCCAAGGTGCTAGCAAAGAGGTTGGCGCTTGTCGTTGGTGGTCTTGTGGGAGAGGCGCAGACATGCGCCATTCCCGACAGATCCATCCACCACATGCGATACATCGTAGGGAGGGTAGCTAGGGAACCTGGCACAGGTGGGTCCTTGATCAATTTAGATGAGTCGAAAGCTTTCGATAGGGTCGACCATCGTTACCTAGCGGCAGTCCTGAGGGCAGCTGGCTTTGGGCCCGTCTTCAGAGGCTGGATCACTGCCATGCACAGTGACATCTGCTCTGTGGTGAGAGTAAACGGTCACCTTTCGGAACCGTTCAATATCATGCGATTGGTCCACCAAGGATATTCCTCTCGTCCCTCTTGCACGTATTGACTCTCGAGCCATTACTGCACAAACTGGAGACGTTGAGGGGGTCCCGCGCGAACTAGGATGCAGAAGATCCGTGTCAGCATATGCGGACGATGTCACCGTAGTGGTGTCGAACGCCAAACACATCGAGGCGATCGGCACTACACTAAGAGAATACGAAGCGGTGACAGGAGGAATGATCAACCAGGATAAGTCAGTGGGCCTGCAGCTCGGCACCTGGAGAGGCAGGTCCATGCCGTCCAACAGCGTCGTCGGGCGCTGGACGGACGGACCGGTTAAATTACTAGGGGTCTGGCTCGGTCCGGACCTCCAGACGGACAACAACTGGGACGAGGTGCGAGCAGGGTGGCTTCTCTCACCCAGAAATGGGCGGAGAGGAAGCTATCCCTGAAAGGTCGAGTGGAGGTGGCTAACGCGTACATCGCGTACGTCATCTACTACCGCCTGACCGTCGTACCTTGTCCTAAGCCCCGCCTGACTGCGCTGGAGCGTTTGCTCTTTCGCTTTTTGTGGAAGGGACGCGCTCCGATGGTCAGGCGGTCCATCTGCTGTCAACACCCGCTACGTGGAGGACTGGGTATGCCGTGGCTGATGATGCGCAGACACGCGCTCAGGCTACGACATCTCCACCTCTTCCTCGACGGTAATCAGGTGTGGTCGCCGTTTGCTAGACACGTCTTTTCCCAGCTCGTCTCCTCGACGGAGCTGCAGTCCTGGGTCAAGCGAAGACCGAGAGGGAGCGCTTGGAGACTGGAATGTCTTCAGGCGCTCACAGCCCTCGACCAATCGGGCAATGTGATCGGTGGAAACTCCACCTTGGCGTTCTATAGAGGATTAGTGGAGGGTAAGAGCGACGACGTACTTGGGGAAACTCTAGGCGTCGACGAAAATCAACTAGCCAATCTCTTCGGAAGGACTTTCGGGCCGGGGCCTATGGACAACTTCCAGAAATCCCTGGCCTGGCAGTGCTACCGAGGAGCTTTGCCAGTTCGGGATAAACTCTACATGTCCGTGATGCGCGCAGGGCGACGAAACCGTCCTGCACGCACTCGTCCAGTGTCCGAGCATTGCTGACTTGTGGGTTTATGTCGAACACCTGCTGTCACGTGTAGGACGGATCCAGCTATCAGCTGAGTCCATCGTGAGGATTGCCCCGCCCTCTTCCTTTAGCCGGGAAGGGCAGGCAGTTTTTATCTGTCTGGTGGCCATGGCGAAAGAGATAGTATGGTGGACACGTTTGAAAGGGCTGAAGACGAGCACTTACCTCTTAGGTGATGCCCTGATTAACTTTTTCAAATTTCATTTGAAAAGGAAAATCAGGGTAGAGAGGGAAGTGCTCTCTTCCCAGCATTTTGTTGAAAGATGGGTGAGAGAAGCAAGTATGGCCCGAGTGAATGGGCCTACTCTGAGTATGTGTCTGTAAATTAAAGGTGGAAAACTGGGAGAGGGCACTTGCCCTGGTGGTCAGGGTCACTGTGGCCTTTTTAATGGGCTTTCTCCACAAATGTCCCTCGGAAGTCTCCCCCCTATTGGGGAATTTTTCATTGTTATTTTTTGTTACATCCTCTGTTTTTGTTTTTTTACACGCAGAAATGCCCATTTGTACCGTCCTGTATTGTCCTGTACTGTCCTTAATGTCTACTTTATGTAAACCCTTGTGGTTAATAAAGAAAACATTATTATTATTATTATTATTATTATTATTGTTGTTATTCCTTGAATCTCAGTCATTGATGTTGGTTAACTGGAAAGTCCGTTGGAATGAATATCAAGCCACTACCTGCAGCCTCAGATATTCAGGACGTATCGGAGGGTTCTTGCTGTTCCAAGCAAGCATGCCTTTTAAAGCGTTCCAAAAAGCGTGAAGGGGCCGATTTTCTTTAACCATCCCTGGAAACCTTTGGAGATAGTCCCCAGTGCGCCTATGACAATCGGGATCACTTTGACTTCATGGCAGTTCCAAATCCTTTTCACCTCCCACTTATTATTATTATGTCTACTTTATGTAAACCCTTGTGGTTAATAAAGAAATCATTATTATTATTATTATTATTATTATTATTATTATTATTATTATTATTATTATTATTATTATTATTATTACTATTATTACTATGTGTATATATATGGGGTAAGTGTGTTGTGTATGCACATATAAAGTAAAATCCTTAATTAAGTTAAGAAAATATATATGTATAGTTAGAATATATACTCACTTATTCGTTGATGATAATGTGTTGATACACATGCGCTAGTCACAGTAGCATTCTCACTCGCATCAATATTATACAATTTACATAATCTGTTAGTGTAATCAATGGTATATGCCTTACAATGTTTATTGATATAACAGCTGTAGAAGCATGACTGATATTCGATTATATCCCAAGGCTTCGCCTTCAGATCTGCCGTGTTTACTGTAATGAATGTTCCACGCCGCGCTAAAAAGAAAATGTAATTATTCCATAAATGCAGAATGTCAAATTCGTTTCATAACTAAATATGCTCATGTATTTGTGTCATGTTTGAAAAATGCTTGAATATTATCAGATAACATCCTCTAGACTATGAGATGCTTGTCAACAGCCTGATACACATGGAATTGAATTTGTTATTTGTAATGTTTATTTATGTAATGCAGTTAATAATCCTTCCTAATTACCTGAAGAAGTTAACATTATTCATCTCCCATTTATGAATTATATATAATCCAAATCACCCAGTTGTTTTTTTTTCTAACGCTCCCTATAAAAAGTAACTTTGTGTATAATTTTAGAACACTAAAAATAACGGCAAATAGGGCGAGAAACAATGTTCTTCAGAACGCGTTACCATTGTCTACATGTAACTAATTTTAAAAGGAGTGAATATAAAATGTATATGTGCCATAAGCGAAATGAAATACAGCTTATGGTTCACGTATTATAGAAACACTTAGGATATTATTAGTAGGTGTAGTAGTTAGCCACTTAACACAACACTGTTGTCGGTACGTCAGAAAATCTACCCATCTTGCATGCAAGATTGTCTACAATTAACATAAAGGAAGCATATATTATAGACTCCACTATTAATGGAGTTCGTCACAATGTATGAGAATATGAATAAAACTAAGGTTCCCCATTGCCCAGAATATTGAATTTTCATTTTATATAAGAATAAGGAACAAGCGAAAATAGCACATTCTTCATTTTATTTTTAGCATTACAACCATAGATCATTTTTTCTGAAAATAACGTAATGAAGTTCGAAAATCGTGTCTAAAATTATTCGAGTCTAATTTACTCTGCACACGTAATGGGAAGTAAAATATCTGTTCAAAGTTTTTTTTTCTCGTACAGTATCTTCCATTAATATCACATGGGTTCTAATACCATGTATTTTTAGTGACGCCTACTACATAAGGTATCAAAAAAGGACAAAGGATACGCCATATGACGGTTACGTAAATATAAAAAAGTGTGTACCTACCCAATGAGTAACAGTAATTTTCTCCCCCATAATAGCCATTTGCGCAGACACATTTTCGTTGTCCATTTTCAAGGCCACATCGACCGTTCTTTGCACATTTCACTGAATATTTTTTTATCTTTTTCAGTGAACGGCAGTAAAATCTATTCTTACATTTAGAATCATAGATGGTATATCCTCTCTAAAAAACATTTAAAAAAAGAAATAATTTACACTTATCTCAGAATTACCAGTAGTAAACTATAAAATGACCCCATAAACAAAGATGCCATCACATTATTCTTTTCTTTAAATACTTCCAGTACTACTATAAAACGTATATCAATTCAAACCCGTATTCCAATCCGATGACCACCGTCGTGGTCCAAAACCACGCAACAATTTTTGACAAAATTGAAGGAAACATCTTATAAAACGAAAATATTAATTTTAAAGCATCAATTATATTGAAGACATGTTTTCCTACATCAATTTTACATCAGATTAGTATTTCGTATGTCCACCTTTTGTCTCAATGACCGTTTGAATACGATGAGGCATACTAGATTTAATAACCTGGTAATATTTCTGTGAAAGTTCTTTAATCCATACATCCTTAATCACCTCTTCTAAGGATTTCAATCTGGATGGTTGTTTGTCTGCAACTTTGCTTTTCGTATATTCCCACAAATTTACAATGGGACTGAAGTCATGAATATTTCAAGAACCACTTACGTGATGTAACCTTAATCTTTTAAAGCTATTGAGACACAATATTTTCTCTGTATGATGGCACACCATCGTACATGAACATATTGCAACTATCCATGTATGTGTTATATTTGGGGGTGATCATGTTGCCAATATTGGCAATAAAAACACCCATTATTTGACTTGCACTTCGCTTTATTATTATTAGTTATGGGTTACTGGTTATTGGTTAGTTCGTCTAAAATCTTTCATTACACAATCTCTGATCTCTTCAAACACTATTTGTTCTTCTCCATGTCTCCTCTTCTTTCTGGTTTTATTCTGTTTACTCCATCTTGTAAGACCAGAAAGAAGAGGAGACACAGCGAAGAAGAACAATTGAGGAGGCCACAGAATGTGTGAGGAAAGAGCCTTGGCGAAATAACCAATAATTAATAACTAAAGAAAATAAAGCTGAATCAAATGATGCGTGTCTTTTTATTGGCAAAATTGACAACATGACCGTCCCCAAATATAATATCTTTCAAAACCCGATTTCACATCAAGAATCTTGCAAAGCAAATAAAACACATAAATGTGCGTGTGTATATATATATATGTGCGTGCGTGCGCGCGTGTGTGTGTGTGTGTAAGGGTGTTCCTAAAAATGTATACACACTTTGATTACCTGTACTGGCAATATTTATTAGAAATTTGTTGAAGTGTGTATACACTTTTGGGGACACCCTTTATATATATATATATATATATATATATATACACACGGATGTGTATGATTGTGTATAGAAGATTATATTAATAAAAGGAATTCCAACTTTGTCTGATTTACTCGTTTTATTTACAATCCTTTAAAATTATAATGATATTATAATGAAATAGTATGGTAGAATATTAAATGTTAAGTGTTAATAGAACAAGTACTTTCATGCTTTCGCAATCTTCAGGTTCATATTCAGTGGTGACAGTCAAGTTTGCAATTTTCAACAGTCGAAAATTGCAAACTTGACTGTCACCACTGAATATGAACCTGAAAATTGCGAAAGCATGAAAGTACTTGTTCTATTAACACTTAACATTTAATATTCTACCATACTATTTCATTATAATATCATTATAATTTTAAAGGATTGTAAATAAACGAGTAAATCAGACAAAGTTGGAATTCCTTTTATATATATATATATATATATATATATATATATATATATATATATATATATATATAACGAAGGAAACGTGGTAAGGAACCAGGTGGACCATAACGCACCAAAGTACTCAATACTTAGGGTAGTAGAGTGGGTAATAGGAACAAGTAAGACCCCGACGGCTGAGCTCGAGCCGTTTCGACGGCTAATTCTGTACAGAATTAGCCGTCGAAACGGCTCGAGCTCAGCCGTCGGGGTCTTACTTGTTCCTATATATATATATATATATATATATATATATATATATATATATATATGTGTGTGTGTGTGTGTGTGTGTGTGTGTCTATTGAAAAGCTCGGATCCTCATGGATAATGCAACGATTAGACATTTCTACAAAGTACGAGCGAAACTATCGATAGTCGGGACTGGAGGAATTGTTGGTAACATTTATCTATTTTTTTCTTCAAAGTTACATTTTAAACGTAGCTCCATTTAAATGATTATTTATCTAGTTAATTTCTACTGGCTAAGAACAAAAAATTGGATAAATTTTGTCTAGCTGTTCTTTAAACTTATAATTATATATATATATATATATATATATATATATATATATATATATATGTCTCTCCACCACTTCCCTATACACCTTTTGAACTCTGTTCCCACACACTTCTCACCTGAGGAAGGGCTTATGCCCGAAACGTCGTCCCCCCCCCCACTCTCCTGAGCGTGAAATTAATAAACATTTATTGTACTGCCTCTCTGTTTTGTCCCTCTTCAAATTTTTCCATTATATATATATATATATATATATATATATATATATATATATATATATATATATATATATATATATATATATATATATAACGTTTTATTATCCGTCACTATTTCATTCTCATGTTCTATCTTTCCTACCAATCCTAGTGATGAGCACCCTCTTCCACTCATTATTCACTCCAAACTTGATATTGTATAAATAACGACGTGCTTTTATATATGTATATATATATATATATATATATATATATATATATATATATATATATATATATAACGTTTTATTATCCGTCACTATTTCATTCTCATGTTCTATCTTTCCTACCAATCCTAGTGATGAGCACCCTCTTCCACTCATTATTCACTCCAAACTTGATATTGTATAAATAACGACGTGCTTTTATGTATGTATATATATATATATATATATATATATATATATATATATATATATAACGTTTTATTATCCGTCACTATTTCATTCTCATGTTCTATCTTTCCTACCAATCCTAGTGATGAGCACCCTCTTCCACTCATTATTCACTCCAAACTTGATATTGTATAAATAACGACGTGCTTTTATGTATGTATATATATATATATATATATATATATATATATATATATATATATATATATATATAAAAAAGGTTATTATGTTTAAAGTACAGATACATCAAAAATCAAAAACAAAAGTAAGTCACCTTGAAGTAAATATTTGTAATAGTGCAGCCACAGTATGTTTTATACGTGCAGGACGTTCCACTATACAGGTATGCTGAATGAGAACATGAACAACCTTCAACGTAGGTGGAACATTTTTCTTGTTTTAGGCAATCCTTCCGGCAGCTTGGTGAGCGGTAATTGTATTTTTCGGTATAACTACAGAATTTTGCTGACAAATATGATAGATGAAATTAGCAAAAGCTTACATTGCTTATTATTGTTGTATACGGCATATGCACACACACACACACACACACACACACATATATATATATATATATATATATATATATATATGTCCAAATGCTCTGATACAATGAACACCATAAACACAGAGCTGGCACATCTAAGAACTGACTAACTGCCTGATGAGGTCATAGCCACTCAATGGCTATCATCGAAATATATATAGCAGTAAATAAAGGACTATGAGTTCATGCAATTAACTTATGTTTCGTCACTATATATATATATATATATATATATATATATATATATATATATATATATATATATATATATATATACATATATATATATATCAATAATATTAATAAATGGAAAATATCTTTATAAAACCATATTTATTTTATTATACGTATTTCAAGGTTACTAATATTTTAGTACGCTTTCGTCAGATAAAATACAATAATTGGTGTAAAGTTAGTGACATATCTTCATGTGAACTTCATGTTATAAGTTTATTGAAGATAGTGAATACATTTTCAAAACTCAGGATAAATATGCTAATGAGGA
Source organism: Eledone cirrhosa (assembly GCA_964016885.1). Lineage (NCBI taxonomy): Eukaryota > Metazoa > Mollusca > Cephalopoda > Octopoda > Eledonidae > Eledone > Eledone cirrhosa. The sequence continues at coordinate 144,696,106 of OZ024743.1, read as the reverse complement.
TAACGTTAAAACTGAAAAGGAGCGATAAGTTTAGACGCTAGATAGATTTTAAATACATATCTAATTTTTTTATTTTAAAGGGATTCTTATTAAATTTGAAAAAAATATTTTAAAGTTAATTTAGGATTATTTATAGAAATATGCATATATACACCCAAACGTGGGTATAGAAAGAATGAAAAAATTATATTTATTTATTTAATTTTATAATATATTTTAAGAATATGGAAGTATTTATAATATTTAGGTGAGAAGTATAGATTAATGTATTAAATTGAGAACTATTAATTTATTAAAGCAATATAATATGTGAAAGATACCCTGTATTTATATATACTGTGTATATTTTATATATTGTGTATATTTTACGCATATATTTTAATATTATAAGTGCAGTTATAAATAAAATGTATTGTAGTATAAGACATTATTGTAGTATTGGTAGAGGGTCGGACGCCATGCTTTGCAAGCAAAGAGTTACTGCCCTTTATGGTCTGAGTTCAAATCCCGCCAAGGTTAACTTTGCCTTTCATCCTTACAGGGTCGATAAAATAAAGTACCAGTAATGTACTGGGTGATTGCTGGCCTTGTGCCAAAAGTAGAAACAATTATTAAAAGAAATAGGTGGTGAATTGGCAGTATTGGTAGAGGGTCGGATGCCATGCTTTGCAGCACAGTTACGTCCCTTTACGGACTGAGTTCAAATCCCGCCGAGGTTAACCTTGCCTTTCATCCTTACGGGATCGATAAAATAAAGAACCAGTAATGCACTGGGTAATTGCTGGCCTTGTGCCAAAAGTAGAAACAATTATTAAAAGAAATTTATTTAGTACATAAATAATGCGTGAATATAGATCTTATTTAAGTATATATAATTATGAAAAAGATATGTCGAGCGATGATATATATGCATTTTCTATATATACCTTAAGAATGTGAAAATAATATTTTTTTTTAGACAAGATGTATAATATTATGTATAATCTATTAATATATAAGGTTAGATATATAAATTTAAACATATATGTAAAATTTGAATGTCTCGGATATGTGTATTGCAAACAAACTTTTATTAAGGGAAAGATAACTCTAGTGTTTAGTAATTTAAAGAATGCAAATTATTTAAAGATATATTGTTTGATCTAATGTTTAACCTAATAATTAATTACAATCTATATTATAATATAATAAAAAAAAATTCTATATGATTTCAGAACACTATATAGTAAATATGGAGCTGGACATATCGATGTATTGACAGAGTGGAACGCATTTCAACAACATGTTTACCTGTCTTTTCCACATTAATTCGTACTGGCTGAAGAGGTCACAGCCAATAATAGCTGTCACCAAAATATATATAGCAGAGAATTTATAATAAACGAAGCCAAATTTTACATGTTTGACTTACTTATGTTACATTACTCCGGAGTAAACAAACCAGCCAGCGTACTTCGTCGAGTGCTCCAATCTGCATACTGAGGTGTCGGTAAACAACCAACATATACTCAAAATTTATATATATATATATATATATATACTCTCATTAGTTCGGGCATGGTCTGCCGTTTCTATAACACTGAACTGGCTGGCCATCTCTGAATCGAATCTGTCCTCTATTTTCTATTTTCTGTTCGACGTAATCCCATTGTCTTATGGAACTAATTCTGCAATTAACACCTGATGAAATCGTCAATGTCTTGCATCATGATCGGACGATAAAGCTGGGCCATCGGAATATACAGTGTTTTCGTGGAATTAAAATTCTAAAGTAAATTTCCAGTCTGGCCTTTCTGCTGTTTCTAATGAAAACTTAATGAATGCATAAAGTTGAGTGCTTTAATTTATTGCATCATTGTTTACTAACCGGAAGCACAGTTCTACCCATTTCTAAACAACATAAATGGTATGTATATATATATATATATATATATATATATATATATATATATATATATATATATATATATATATATATACACCATTTATGTTAGGTTGTTTAGAAATGGGTAGAACTGGTGCTTCCGGTTAGTAAACAATGATGCAATAAATTAAATCAGTAAATTTTATGCATTCATTAAGTTTTCATTAAGGGTGAAAGCAGCGATTCTTTGCTTAAACTTTAATCTGTTATTTTAATAAATAAATAAATAAATAATTTTATATATATATATATATATATATATATATATATATATATATATATATATATATATATATATATATATATATATATATATATATATACATATATATATATATTTAACTTATTAAGCACACAACCACGACTATGCCTATATATGTATATGTATATATGTATATATATATATATATATATATATATATATATATATATATATATATATATATATATATATATATATATACATACATATACATATATAGGTATAGTCGTGGTTGTGTGCTTAATAAGTTAAATAGTGGCCACTAATTTCACTAACTGTTGACATCTACTTCTATTGGGTAAAATCCCAACTACCCGAAACAGGGATTTTACATGGGATTAATTGATATGTAAAGCTTTCTTCAAATTACTCCATATCGCCTAGAAAATGGAAAGGCTCTTTGTATAATGTAATGTTCAAATGTATTCTAAGTCACATCTAATTTGGAGACTAAACAACAACAACAATACCATAAAAAAAATAGCCACAATGCTTCATCTAAACGTAAAATACTAAACTCTGATATATAATACTGAAAGAGACACCGAGGCAGAGAGATTGATTTCTTGTTTTCGGCAACATCTCTCTCGCTATTCCTTCCAACAATAGTAGCGTGGGTGAGTCAGGGATTCTACGCACGTGTCACCTAGAACTTTTATATATGTTTTCGAGAATTGCTTTCTGGAGCGCACTCGCAAGCTATTTTTCACAGATGCATCAGATTCAGACAATGAAAGTTTAAGATATAAAAATCATTACCATTTATAGCCACTTCAATTGACATACGGTGTTAAAGTGCATAAGAAAAACATTAACATAAATGGATAACATTAGCGTTACATGTAATTTTATTAAGTAGGCACAAAATCTCAAATTGTTACTGGTGAAAAGATTAATATTAATGTGAACATATAATTATTATTTACAAACGTATTATTATTATTGATTTTAGTGAAGTCAAATGGATGCTTATCATGATTTCTATTTTATGAATGATTATAAAAAATGTGTAAGTAATTAGTAAATTCACATAAATATATGAATTGAAGCAATAGATAGACCATGAAGTTTCAGATAGACTATGACTTAATTTATAATGAACTAGAAACATTTGTCCGTTGTCAGTTTCCCCCTTTTACGGACGTTTATTCAAATTGTGCCCTTTTCTGCCAGGAATTGCGACCGGCAGACAGTATGAACCAGGAAGACCGATAGAAACATAGTTCCCAGGTCCGATCTGAAAATCGGTTTCTTTCTTTTATTTTTTACTTATGAAGAGAAGATACAATGTAGTATTTACATTTTTCATCTAAACGTAAACCATATCTTACAAAATGTGCATAATTATGAAATTCAAACCGTCTTGTTATATCGAAATAAATTTTCTGAAATATATATATATATAATCGATAGTTCTAGATATTTTATTCCTTGTGATATTCGTGTACAAGTAATAAGATAATTTCTGTTCCCATCTATAAACCATTTATAATAAAAATAGGAAATGTTAAACTTACGACATCCTGCAATTCCTCGCCAATTTACTGGTACATTAGCATTCTCACATTCAGTAACAAAAGCTTCAATACTTTGACAAACTATCTTCTTAATATTGACATCATTTTTATATTTGCAGGCATCTATTTGACAAGATTCCACATAACTTCTGACTCGTTCTTCTCCAAGCACCCGTGCGCATAGGTTGAAAGGACTATCGTTTATGATATCACATAACTGCATTTGCTTAGTGTTACATTTTTTAATTACGACAGCCGTTGCGTTACAGCTAGAAATAAAAAGAGAAAAAAATAAAAATAAAATAGAAATAAAACACTTATTTATTTGAAACAAATATAAAATGAAAACAAGTTATATTCTGCTAGCGGTTGTAAATCTTATAATCCGTTGCAGTCGCTAAAGCACACCGAAGATTTCATCTTTACACGTTTTTCGAAAAAATTCGCCTATTTTAACCCGCCTTATTCCCGACTATAATCATAGTGTTGAAATCGGAATTAAAGCTACTTGACAAATGATTTTATTGTACATGTAATAATAGCTGAAATCATTACTATTCCTATCCATAAATCATTAATAATTGCTTCTACATTTGGCACATGACCAGCAATTTGAAATGAAAGGGAGAGTCGATTATATCGAACACAGAGCGTTACTGGTACTTTATTTTAATGAGCCTGTAAGGATGAAATGCATTGATGACCTCGCCATGATTTGAACACAAAACGTAACAAGCCGTAACTATATGCAGAAAAGCATGTTGTCCGACGCTCTACCGATACTGCCAATAAACCGTTAATAAATGATGATAGAAATAGTTAAATCCACAACATCCTGCACCTAGGAATCATATTATAGCAAATATGTAGAGCTAAATAGAATAGGCAGTTTGCACAGGCAATGCACAGCACAAGTGACAGGATACAAGACAGCATCATTTTACTCTGGTATTCTATAGAATTCACAAGCTGAAACTGTGTGGAAGTTCGTAGTATACATATATATATATATATATATATATATATATATATATATATATATATATATATATATATATATATATATATATATAGTATATGTTGCTTTTATACGAACACCTCAGTATGCAGATTGGAGCAGTCGACGACGTGCGCAGGTTGGTTTGGTTACTCCGGAGTAATGTAAAATCAAATCAAATAATAAACGAAGCCAAATTTTAAACATTTGACTTATTTATTTTATTTTATTTTATTTTCTATATATATATATATATATATATATATATATATATATATACCTTCCTTCCGACAAAGGGAAAGAATTCTGCGTCATTTCGAGAGACACATACAACAGCATATGAGCATATGAGCATATGGCATATGAGCACCACCTTAACAACGGTGAACTATATACAGAAGTGACAGGCATTGCTGCATTCCAGATTGAAGATAACATCAAAACCATCTAGACGGATATCTGCAGACGTAGACAACTCCCAAACAAATATTAAAATAACCTCACCACCAGAAACAGCAGACTACCAACATTCTACCACCTGATTAAAACACCACAAAACCAATGTTAATCTCCAGATTAGACCAACTGTCTCTAGTATATAAGGACCCCTCTATAAGATCTCCTGGTTCCTCTTCCCGATCCTCAAACCCATGTTTGCTACTTTCCTGGATATATCAGCAGCTCCGTCGAAGTCATACAAAGACTGCTTCAACTACAACCTAACCAACTTAAACTCAACAGATATGCCTTTAGCCTCGATGTTGTCTCCCTCTACACGACAGTACCCGCTCATCCAGCGGTCAACCCAGTGACTGAGTGCATCATTTCATACAACATATACTGCTTTGACCTCACTCCACAAGACATACATCAGCTTCTATCCATCATCGTAGAAAATACATATTTCACTTTCTACCATCACACATACAAACAAGCAACAGTCCTACCCATGGGGACCCAACCTTTCAGGCTTTCAAGCCATCACGTATATCAACCAACTGGAACGTTGAGCGCTCAACGCCTGCCGCTCCTGTGTTTTCTTCACCCGATACATAGATGATATACTCATCCTCACATCATCCCGTGAAGAGGCTGGCATAATATCTACAGTATTTTCAAACAGATAACAACAAACGATTTACCACAGAACACCTCGATAAAAATGGTTCCTTGTCTCTGCTGGACTTCCAACTTAGAGTAACAGAAGAAGGTACTATATACACCAACTTCTATTAGAAAGCTGACAGCAGAGACCTGTTTGTGCATTATAGATCAGCCCTTCCCTTTGGTGCTAAAACCGGATACATAAGAAATGTACTTATGCGTATCTGGGATAAATGTAGCAAGACAGAGGACCAGATCATCCACCCTGCACACTTCATAGATGTACTGAAGACGAACAGATACCCAACATCTGCAGTGAATCAACTTAAGAATCGAAGGCGCCGCAGACATAAAACCTCAAAAACACCTGCTTCATGAAATTACCACATTTCAGCAAAAGCATAACCACAGGTATCCGCAGAGCTATCCGCAAAGAAGGACTGGACATACAGTTAGCACACTCCGGCCCTTCGCTGCGTGGATACCTGTCTCAAAAGCAATCCAGATACAACAACAATCAATGCTCCCTGACTAACTGCCCCATCCGCGATACAGGTATGTGCCAGCGGACACATGTGGTATACTGGATTGAATGCAACAAATGTAAGGAGTTCTTCATTGGTAGCACGACTCAAGCACTCTACACTTGCACTAAAGAACACCTAGGTGCATACTCATTAAAAAAACACATCGACAAATGTAGAAACATCAACCAACATATTACCATTACCATTAAAGCCAGTGATAGAAATGTGGGCAACTTAAGATTTAAGGAAGCCTTTCTCATACATAGACTCAACCCGCAAATAAATAATAGATTAGAACTCAGCACACAGTACTTGACATAAAAAGACACACCCACAGGCACACAAACTAAACATCTCATACAAAAAAGAAAATTGATTTCGTGAAATACTATATTGGCAATTGACGTCATTCACGTGGAAAGCGAAATAACCATCGAAAAACGTTTAAAAACAACTTTGAAAAAATTTAAATCAAAATCAAAATTTCATTTCTCACTCTTAGTACGGCTGTTACTTAAATATAAGTATGTATACGTACATACATATATGTATACAGACGTACAGTAGTATGTATATATATATACATACTACTGTATGTATATCTACGTATACCTTCCTGCCATCTGGACGATAGCTAATAAGCTTGAAACTAGTACAGCGTTCCTTTGTCAGTGTTGAACGAATGAGCAACGATGGTTGCTAGACACTATACGGCTTAATTCGGGATGTTTGTTTACAAACACACCGAGCATTATAATAAATGTTCGGTGAATCCATACGTACATATATATATGTGTGCATGTATTTATATATATATATATATATATATATATATATATATATATATATATATACATACTGCTGTACGTCTGTATACATATATGTATGTACGTATACATACTTATATTTAAGTAACAGCCGTACTAAGAGTGAGAAATGAAATTTCGTTTCATTTTTTCCGTTTATCGTTTTCGGTAACCCGGCCGATTAACTCACTCGATATGCAAATCAGACGTTCAACCATCTGGCAGGAAGGTATACGTTGCTGACGATAGCTAATAAGCTTGAAACTAGTACAGCGTTCCTTTGTCAGTGTTGAACAAACGAGCAACGATGGTTGCTTGACACTGTACGGCTTAATTCGGGATGTTTGTTTACAAACACACCGAGCGTTATAATAAATGTTCGGTGAATCCATACGTACATATATATATGTGTGCATGCATGTATATATATATATATATATATATATATATATACATACTACTGCACGTCTGTATACCTCTATGTATGTACGTATACATACTTATATATATATATATATATATATATATATATATATATATATATATATATGTATATATATATATATATATATATATATATATATATATATATATATATATATATATATATATATATATACCGCAGAATTTCGCACATCTCCACCTTCCCATTTATACTCAAGTTATTACTCAATCTAATGTTCTGGTGGAAGACAAGAAAAAAGGTTATGCAGCACATATATTTCTTTAGATGCCGGAACAGGGGAAATTTCATCACCTTGTCTCGTTTCCTCTGGAAGCTCCGAGACCAAGGGAGCAGCATCTCCAATATCAAATGGAGTATCATTGATAGAACATCCACTTACCGTCCCAGGGAATGCAACTGCCAACTTTGCTTCTACGAGAGGTTGTACATAGTATGGCGATTGCCATTTACTGAAAAACCGACTAAACATGTAGCTGTCCCCAAAGAAACACCTTATTAGCCAAATTCAAACCACAAGCCTGGATATCCAACAAAAATCACCTTAACTCAACATGGTCTTTTGTTTATGCAGGGATCCCAGCCCTACCCTCGAGCCTACATGCATACCAAATAAACACCAACATCGATATCATATACACAAGATGAACGCCTCTATTTAAATATCACAACCGCAGCAGAAATACCAGAATGATGCACACATTGACACTGTATTGACACCAGATACCCAGAGCGCCGATTACAAAAATGACTCATCAAACCAACAAATGCCGTTGATTACCAACCGTTCTGTTAGAGCTGTAAATGCAGTACAATTAGGTGTCATGTCTGCATCGACTGAGCGGTTTAACTATCTGTTAACATTCTCAATATTTAAAAGGCCTACCCAGTTCAATATGTTCAACTTCTATATTTCATAATAAGCAAACATGATAAAATCAACGAAAAGTCTTCAAATAAAAATAAAATTATAAAGAGAGGTTAAATAAAAACTATTACAGTAATCCTCATCGCAGATCATTTCTCAGGAGACTGCACATGGGAATATCCCCATTATAATTAAAGATTTGGTTAATCAGTATACGGAAAACTTCCTTTTCCTGCTGTGACAATAGCGAGTCATCCTAGTGAACGCCATTCCTCTCCCAGACTAATATATAATTGCTAAAATATGCCAGGAAGCAATTTACTACTATAAATCTGTAGGATTTTCATTAATGCTCATTTTTTCATAACTCTGATCATAACTTTGAAATAGTAATGTGTAGGTTGTGCAATGGTAATCTTACTATTTGTGTAGCCATGTAATATGACCGAGGAGAAGAAAGCTTAGAAAAGAAACATTTATTACATATTAATTGTAGAATAGAATTTACCTTTCTTCAGGATCATTGACAAGGTAGCTATTTCCAATTAAACTTAATTTGTTTGGCTGAGAGGAAACATCTACCCCAGATTTTGTACGGAAGTCGTCTTGTTTTCCATTACAGTCACCACAGATACCAATCAGTTTGTTAGCATATGTTAAAGGAAAGCTCACAGTAATCCGATGTGCACCATCAAACTTGAGAGTTAATCCAAAGCTGGTAGTAACTATTATCCAACCGACGGCATAATAAGCCTTGAATTGTTTATAATTAATAACGGGGAAATGGCGTTCTTCTGAATTAATCTGAGAAAAAACAAAACGTTCGAAGCATGTATGACTATTTTAATATATGAACACACACACACACACACACACACACACACACATATATATATATATATAGGAACAAGTGAGACCCCGACGGCTGAGCTCAAGCCGTATCGACGGCTAATTCTGGACTATATATATATAGTAATAATAATAAATTTGAAGACTAAAATCCTTAGCTTCAGAAGATCCCGTTAAAGGTGAAAGCAGCGATTCTTTGCTTAAACTTTAATCTGTTATTTTAATAAATATATATATATATATATATATATTTTTTTTGTTGTCTGCCTATGGCTCATAATATAAATTATAAAAGGATACTTACCAAAATTCTGCGAAATGATAAGCGAATTTTGATCGAATTAATTGTCATATCAACTAGACGAGTATTGATTTTTCGATGATCATTCATCACATCTACAGAAAATTTAGATCCATTTTTAGGAGCCACCAGTGTAAACCTGCAGGGTCCGGTGAAACGTATTGTTTGTCCGTCGAACGTCCGGTAATGATGTTCTCCATAAGTACTACAGTAACACTTTTTCACTTGAGAAAGAAAGCAAACAAACATTTTTGAAATGTGGTAGATTTTTTGTTATATTTCCTATTAATCATATATATGTGTGTATATTTACACACGCACACACGCACACACACACACGCGCGCGGGCATATTCGATGGCCGACAGAATACACACATGTGTTATTTTTCTCCCTAAATTTTGTTTTCTAATTTTCGTTGTTACTTCCTCTAGTCAGTCTTTACTTTCTATTTATTTCTGTTTATCTTCTATTTCTAACTCTATCTTCTGGTGTGAAGGTGCATGGCTTAGTGGTTAGAGCATTGGGCTTGT
>OZ024743.1:144660956-144678456 GCA_964016885.1 Eledone cirrhosa | reverse complement strand
TCGTGACCAAAGAGCTTCAGGACTTTGATTTTAATGATACACATCATAGGAACTAGTTTGACAGCTAGTAGATACACACTTTTTATATGATTAAATAGTTTGTGGGTTTTTAGAAACCTCATAATATGGTTTTGAAAAATCTAGATTTTTACTATTCGTAGATGTCCAGTTGACGTATTCAGACCATAAAGGACGACAAGTGAGACATACGATTAATAAATTTGACATAGCCACTGTAAATAGCTCTAGTCGTGATCTGCAATAGTACCTTGATGCTCTAGTTAGACATGCAGCGGAAATCGAGGTATTTATGTGAATTGAGATTTACACGACAAGGCAGATGTGTATTATCTGCATCTACCACCTTAGGATTGTTGGAATTCTATAAATGCATATCTTTAACAGTCGAGTTAATTAGAAGTTGTAAATAGCATCAGTAAGTCAAGTTTCTTTTGATTTATTGGTCACAGTGACAATATTTATTGTATGTATAGAACTACATTGGTGAAATTCGGACTTAATCTCTTCCGGCTGCTAAGATGCATATCAACCCATCGAAATAATATATATATATCTGATATAGGAATATATGATATTCCAGCCAGATTTTCTCTTACATTTTTATTTGATGCCATCCGTCCTATCATGTACATTTGAACTCAATGGAAAACATTAATACAGGTAATTTAAATGAAATATTATACAACGATAACCATTACTTACCTTGAGTACAATGTAGGCCAAAATATTTCTGAGGACATTGACAACTGAAAGAGAACGCCGTGTTGATACATGTTCCTCCATTCTTGCATGGGTTAGGTTTGCAGGGATTAACTGGATAATGATTAGTCGAATAAAAAGAGTATTAATCGATAAAGTATATGTATGTATATAAAAGTAAATAAAAATTATAACAAAACAAACGGCACAGCACTTGAAAGAAATATATTAGTTTAATGCTTGAATAGCAGGAAGAGAGTCTTAACGTTTCGGACACTAGTCCTTCATCAGAAGACAGAATTAGAAATAGAAGAGAAATAGAAAGTAAAGTGATAAGAGGAAGGAACAGGGAAAGTGAGAATAAAATGGGGGCGAAAAAACATACACGTACGTATTCAGTCGGCCATTTATCTATTTATCTATCTACACACACGCACACACACACACACACATATATATATATATATATATATATATATATATATGTGTGTGTGTGTGTGTGTGTGTGTGTGTGTATGTGTGTGTGTGTAATGTGTGTATATATATATGCTTAGTTAGATGACCTTTTGGGAGTGCGTCGGTAATTGTTGGGAGAAAGGGAGAAAGTTATGTTCATATCGGAGACCTAGTCCAAATGTTTACAACAGAGTGGTTTCCTCTAAATTCATCCAATTTCATTTTTGTAGTGTTAAAGTAGACGACATATAAAGTTTTCCACACATAAGCAGTTACAATCAAACTTCCTTACAGCTTACCCTAGCCCAATTTCACTCATATGTTTGTTTTGATACAAGGCTATGTAGCATACACTTTTCCGAGTTACATTGTACACGTTGTAATGAATGCATGTATAATAAGCATGTACCGATTACATTATGGTACATATATTATTTCCTTTTGCTATTCATATATAGATTTTTAACCGCAAAGATTCGGTATTTTCGGAAAATGAAAATAAAATTAAATCAGGAACTATTTATTCTGTATGAGAAGAACTTTCCGGTGTAAAACTATATTTACTCAATTAGAAATAGAAAGTCTCCCAGACGATTTTCACTCTAATGAACTAAATTGCATGAAAATTTAAAAGTATATTTTATTTTGTAGCAAATACTCATTGAGTGTGTCCATGCGAACATGTCAGGACTGCACTGCAATAAAAATACTTTATTGCCAACCCTAATGGCACAAATTTTCCACCTAAAAGAAGATACGAAGGAATAAAGATATGGTATAACAGATGTCTAGTTCTCTTCGTATTCTTGCTCATAGTTCCTCGATATACGGGGATTATCCGACTGCTTCCTCTTTACACCGGTCACCGTCGAGACCTCAGGCGTACTTGGACCCCATACAATCGAGCTCCTCCGCAAGATCGGAACGTCGGTGGCCTGTCTGAGGAAGGAGCCCCGCGAGGTGGGGTGGCTTTTGCAGCGGGTGTCGCTAGCCATCGTCCGCGGGAACGCTTTTGCGATCTTCTCCGCGGGGCACAGTCCCATTACTGTCGCACTCTAGGCCCAGAGCCTAATCACCCTCCCCCTTCTCTCCAAGCTTCTGTGAGTGACACTAGAGTCCTTGCTATTCCCTGCCCCTTTCCGTTTTTTTCTTTTTTCTTTATATTTTATTATTTTACATTCTTCTCAATCTAAATTTTCTTTTTTTTTTCTTTTTATATTAAGTGGTGCTAACGCAAAAGGAACGAAATTCCGCAGGGTCATAAATTAACTAGCACAGTATCCGTCAGGTTTATAGTAAAATATATTTAATTTAATAATTCCTTGATGGTTGAATCCTTCATCTTCTTGACATTCACCAACTTGTCACTCTGGCCATCACCGTATTTCATTTTACATTCATTTAAATCAATTACTATAATATTCCCCCATATTTTATTTAATCATTATCAAACACATATCCACTAAATTACGATGACTTTGTTCTATCAATGAGTTTATCTATTTTCGAGCTGCTATTGGGGTTCGTATTTTGTTATTATTATTGCTGTTGCCCCACGAAACGACCCACCACCTAGTGTACGTAATTGATACATTGGTGAATATAGATATGTGGGTTACCATAGATAGATAGATAGATAGATAGATAGATAGATAGATAGATAGATATGTTTTGTTATTAGCCACAGGGGCACAAAAGAAGGGGACAAATACAAAGGGGGAAGTTTACATACAATAAAAACGTGTAAAATATTATCACAAATGTAATTTAAAAATTAGTCGATTTTCCCCAATTGGGGGAGACATTTCATATGGGTAAGACATGCCCCCGAAAAAAAATGTGCAACCCTCATCTCCAGTAGTACGAAGAGTTTGTACTCCTTTCCTCTCCTCCTCTTTTTCCTCAACCTACAGGCTGATATAGAGAGAAGGCCCATTCACTCGGGCCATTCTCGCCATTTTCACCCACCTTTCATAAAACATGCTGGGGTACAGCACCTCTCTCTCCATCCTGATTTTTCTTCCAAAGTGGTATTTGAAAAAAAGAATCAGTTGTTGGCCGGAGAGAAAGGTGTCTGACCTCAGCACTTTCAACCTTGTCCACCATACAACCTATTTCGCCATAGCTACAACACAGAGGAAAACCGCCTCTCCTTCATTTTTGAAGCAGGGTGGCGGTTTGATCATGACAATGAACTCGGTGGTCAACCGGATTGGTCTCACCCACGACAATAGTCGTTCTACATAGCCCCACAGGTCGGTGACGCCCGGGCAGTGTATGAATGCGTTAGCGACGGTTTCTTCGTCTCGCCCGCACGTCGGACAGATCTTTTTTGCAGGGTCCTTCCAGGGCGCCCATGTCTGTAGAGCTTGTCTCGAACTGGTAGAGCTCCGCGGTAGCACTGCCAATCCAGGGACTTTTGAAGGTGTCCATCGGTCCCGGGCGGAAGGTCCTACCGAACAGACTGACCAGTTCGTCTTCCTCTACGCCCAAAGTTTCACCGTGCACGTCGTCGCACTTGCTGCGGATCAACCCTCTATAGAATGACGAAGTGGAGTCTCCACTGATCGCCGGGTCCGCCTGCCAGAGGGCTGTGAGCGCCTGAGCACATTCGATGTGCCAGTCGCCCATTTTCCCTGATCTTTGCTTGACCCAGGACTGCAGAGTCGTGGGAAGGCTCGCGTCACGAATTGGGCCCACACCGGTTGTCCGGTGAGGAATACGTAGAGATGCCGCAGCCTGAGCGCGTGTTTGCGCATCGTCAGCCATGGAATCCCCAGCCCTCCGTTGGAAGGGCGTTGGAAGCAGATGGATCTTCTCACCAAAGGAGCCCGCCTCTTCCAAAGGAATTTGAAGAGCGTGCGCTCTATTTTGGCGAGCGTTTTGGCTGGACAAGGCACGACGGTCAAGCGGTAGTAGCTGGCGGACGCTATAAAAGTGTTCGCCACCTCCGCTCGTCCTTTCAAGGATTGTTTGCACTCGGCCCATTTCTGGGTGAGTGCAAACACCTTGGCCGACACCTCGTTCCAATTCTTCTCCACCTGGAGGTCCTGACCAAACCAGACCCAGAGCAGCTTTACTGGTCCTTCCGTCCAGCGTACGACGACGCCATCGGAAGGCATCGGTTTGCCTCTCCACGATCCGAGTTGCACACCGATGGACTTCTCCCGGTTCAGCTTCGCTCCTGTGAACCTTTTCTATTCCTTTAGTAAGGTGCCGACTTCCTCGATTTTCGAGGCGCTCGACACCATTACTGTCACGTTGTCGGCGTAGGCCGACGCCGCTTTCCGCAGTCCTGGTTCCAGAGGGATGCCCTGCAATAGCTCCAACTTCCGCAGTAGTGGCTCAAGAGTCAATACGTACAGAAGGGAGGAGAGAGAGGGCATCCCTGTAGAATGGATCGCGTGAAATGGAACGGCTCCGAGAGGTAGCCGTTCACCTTAACCCTTGAGCAGATGTTGCTGTTATGTATTACATGAATCCAGCCCCTGAACACGGGTCCGAAGCCTGCCGCCTTGACCACCGCATCCAGGTAACGATGGTCAACCCTATCGAAAGCCTTAGACAGATCCAAGTTGATCAGGGCCCCACCGAATCCGGGTTTACACCCTCCTCTCTCTATGATGTATCGCATGAGGTGGAGGTTGTCGTGTATGGACCTGGTCGGGATTGCGCATGTTTGCGCTTCTCCCACCAGGTTCTCGACGACAAGCGCAAGCCTCTTTGCCAACACCTTGGCCAAAATCTGTAACTCTGTGTTTAGCAGAGTTATGGGCCGGAAGTTGCCTATGTCATCCCCTTTATTCTCGCCTTCTTGACTAGTGTGACTACGCCCCCGGTCACAGAATTGGGAATTCTCCCGTTCTGCTGCTAGTTGCAGTAGACCGCTTCCAGGAGACCGGAGAATAAGTCCGGCATTGCTACGTAAAATTCGTAGGGTAGAGACCTGGAGATTTGCGTTTGCCGCATTGGCTCAGCGCGTCCCCTATCTCAGCGGCTGAAATTGGCTTTTCGCAGAACTTTGCCTCGCTGTCCGAGAGTCGCGGTAGGCCGTCGAGGTATGGACCGAAATCCATAGCCCCTCCCGGCGCGCCGCCCTGCCCGAACAGCTGAGCAAAGTGCCGCTGAAAGGCCGCACACATCTGCTTCGGCTCACGTATCAGGCGTCCGTTTTGGTCCTTCAAAGAACGAATCGTGGACTTGTTGCCACGTTTTGCTTCCGTCACTCGGGCCCAGCTAACAGCTTTGGCTCCCTGACAACGCAGCCCTCATGCTTCAGGTCACTAGTTTGTGATCTGAATAAGCAACCATGAACATTTGTGGACAGCTTAACATGTCGCTATCCTTATTTCTAACTAGAACCCTATCTAGGTACGATCTAGATGTTCCGCTAAGATTAGTCCACGTCCACAGTGGCACAGTCGGAAAATCTAGTCGATATCTATCGCCAGGTCAAATCGGCCGATTAACTGTTTGAGGCTGTTACACCCACCTTTATCGGGACATGCTCCCACATAGTTCCAACGTGCATCTAGGATTTCATTCCAGTCCCCCACTAAAAGCAAGGAGCGGGACGTTCCCAGAAAAGTCTCTAGACGTTTGAAGAAGACTGGCCGCGGTGTCCCGGATGGGGCATTTGCGGCCACCAGCCTGAAGGTTCCACCTTCACTACCGTCAACGTCTAGGACCACCAGTCGACCCTCCGGGTCCAGATGTACCGTCTGTGTTACGAGGCCGAGGTGTTTCCGCAGCAAAACGGCAACTCCGCCCCACCCCCGGCTGACAGAGAGATGCGTAGATCTCAAAGTCATCGAAGACGGGGGCCAGCTGTCGCTCGCTGTGGATCCTGGACTCGCAAATGGCTACTACATCCATACTGTGCGACCTGAGGTCGTTTAAGAGTTTGCCCTGTTTCCAGGGCATCCCCAGGCCGCGTACATTCACACACCCAACTCTTATATTGGCCATGTTGGTTCTGAAAAGTTAAAAGAGAAGAAAACACTCACCTCTTCGTCTCCCGGGGATCAGGCCGCACGGTTTCTATGGGGGTGTTAGAGGAGTTGTCTGGGTGGGTGGTTGTTTCCGGCGGGGTGGGAACGGAGATGTTTGGTGGGGTGGGGGTGTCTGGGGTAGGTGTGTCTGGGGTGAGGGCGGGGAAACTTTTTAAAAGGACGCGGATAGATAGATAGATACATACATACAGAGAAGACAAATAAATAGAGGAGTAGACAGGCAAACAGATAGATACACAGACAGCTAGACAAACATATAGACAAACTGAGAAACAGATAGGCATGTAGATACATAGATAGATAGAAAGATAGATAGACAGCTAGATAGATAGATAGAAATTTAATTTTCCGAAGATAGATATATAGACAGATAGCCACAGATAGCTGCTGTTCTACTGCTTACCATCTCAGCACTGTATGTGTGAAAGAAAAGTAAGGAGGAAGATATCAAAGCACACACATGCTCAAATTATTTAGTACAATTCTAGTACAAAGTGGTTGTCACTGATTCATATGTTTTATTACTATTCCAATTATTTAGAAAAGGTAGATAGATTTAAAAAGAAAAGCAAGTGTAAAGCTTACCAGAGCATATTTTCTGCAAAAGTTGGGCCTTTATTTTGTTCAAATTAAAATAATTCTCAGACCACAAGAGATCGGAACTTGAATTGCTGACAATATTCTTCAAAAGCTCTTTATTAACCTTTTCTCCAACTTCTACTATATATATATTTAATCCAGACTTTCTTAATGATTTAGCAGTATTGATAATATATTTCTGATTATATAACTGGCTTCCAACAAATGCAACAACGGCATTATGTTGTTTTATAGGGGCTCTCATAAGTCTAACATATCTCTTTAGATTATTAAATATATAATACAAAGAAGGGTAATTTCGATTTACGTAGCAGGTTTTATTAATAGCTTTCATTATAGCTTCAGGGTCATCTGAGTTAAATATATACTGGTGAACCCAAGAAGCGGCATGACCCCAAACACCAACTTTGACAGAATTCAGTCCGATCGTAAAAGAGTCGATTAAACTCGTCACAAAATGTTTCAATCCCTCCAAGTTTGTTTTTCCGATACCATTTAACTCTACCAGAAATTGTACATCAATTGGTTTGTCACAGACTGTAAAAAATGCAAAGAAATTAAGTATGTTATTTCGTACATGTTTTTGATATTACATTGTTATTTATATATATATATAACTCCATATATATAATAATTACGATAATAATAATTGTTTCTATTTTAGGCACAAGGCCAGCAAATACCCAGTAGATTACTGGTACTTTATTTTATCGACCCCGTAATGATGAAAGACAAAGTTAACCTCGGCGGGATTTGAACTCAGATCATAAAGGACGTAACTCTATGCTTTAAAGCATGGTGTCCGACTCTCTACCGATACTGCCAATCCACAGAAAATAATAATAATAATAATAATAATAATAATAATAATAATAATAATGTCATTGTGATGAGGAGGGGTAGGTTGAGCAGAAGTAACGGGATCCAGATACCAACAGGTGAGATGATAAAGGAAATTGACTCTGAGGAAGGATACAAGTATTTGGGCGTTCTGGAGGCTGATGGCATAAAGAACAAAAAAATGAAGGAATTGTTAAGAACTGAATACATTCGGAGAGTAAGGAGCGTATTGAAGTCACATCTGAACAGCAGAAATGCCATAAGCGCAGTAAATTCCCGAGCTGTGTCTATTATTAGGTACAGTGCGGGAATTCTGAGATGGAATGTTGCTGAACAAAAAGAAATGGATAGGAAGACTAGGAAGCTATTGACTATCTACAACATGTTCCACAAGAGGAGTGATGTCGATAGACTCTACCTAAGGAGATCTGAGGGTGGAAGAGGTCTTATCAGCATAAAGGACTGTGTTCAGATGGAGAAAAACAACCTATACAAATACGTGACCTATAGTAAGGAGCCAATGCTCAGAGCTGTACTGAAGGAGGGGACAGTAGGCCAGGGGATGTCCAAGGAGGAAATAACATCAAGGAGGAAGAGCAGCCTTAAGGGAAAATCCCTTCATAGTACCTTCTTTGAGAAAACTGAATTTAGAGATCCACAGACATGGAACTGGTTGAGAAGAGGAGACCTCAAAAAGGCTACAGAAGGAATGCTAATGGCTGCGCAGGAGCAGGCCCTCAAAACGAAGTGGTTGAAGCACCATATTTACAAGGAGGAGGCTAGCCCACTGTGCAGGATCTGTGGAGAGAGAGAGGAGACTGTGGCTCACATTGTGTCCGAGTGTAAACACCTAGCCCAGACCCACTATAAGGGCTGGAGACACGATGTGATGGGCAGGGTGATCCACTGGCACCTGTGCAAAGTAAACAATTTACCACATTCTGAGAGATGGTATGAGCATAGGCCAGAGGCGGTGATGGAGAACAATCAGGTGAAGGTGCTGTGGGATTTTAGGATACAGACGGACAAAAAACTGGAACACAATAGACCTGACCTGGTGGTTGTGGACAAAGAAAAAAGATCGTGTCTGATTGTGGATGTGGCCTGCCCGTTCGACACGAGAGTGCAAGAGAAGGAGAGGGAGAAAATTAACCGATACCAGGACCTAAAGTGGGAGGTGAAAAGGATTTGGAACTGCCATGAAGTCAAAGTGATCCCGATTGTCATAGGCGCACTGGGGACTATCTCCAAAAGTTTCCAGGGATGGTTAAAGAAAATCGGCCCCTTCACGCTTTTTGGAACGCTTCAAAAGGCATGCTTGCTTGGAACAGCAAGAACCCTCCGATACGTCCTGAATATCTGAGGCTGCAGGTAGTGGCTTGATATTCAATCCAACGGACTTTCCAGTTAACCAACATCAATGACTGAGATTCAAGGAATAACAACAATAATAATAATAATAATAATAATAATAATAATAATAATAATAATAATAATAAGAAGAAGAACAACAACAACAACAACAACAACAGCAACAACAGCAACAACAAACACTTACCGAATTTTATGCAAGTGTCATTTTGGAGTACATAACCGTCATTACAGGCGCACGTGTTCTTGTTTTTGTATATAATACATTTTCTATTAACTTGACAGCCATTTAACTGCGTATGTTCGACTGTTCCATTAGTGAGACATCTTGATTTGCTGACGCAATTCTTTGCATATGTTTCTTCACCAGCCTGCAATTCCACGTATTATATTATATCCTAATAACCATACTTTCAACCTTATTACACTCCATCAACTTCAATATATATTACAGGTCTTAACTAGCAACATCATATATATTACATGTATGTATGTATGCACGTATGTGCATGCTTGTGTATACTACTAAAATTATTCTCTTTGACTGAGTTGTGTGTTATTATGTAAATAACTTGGGACTCAAACAGTTCATTCTACACAAAAAGGTATGTAAAATAACCTGCTCTAAATTTATTGCTCTACAATTCTTACAGTAAAAGATTGTATTTTAATTATATAAACTAGCAGAAAATCCATCCTTCAGGTGGTTTTCTGCTTGTGTAGTGTGCATATTGATATTATACGCATATATATATATATGTATGTAGATATGATATGTCAGATAAAATCCTAATTGAGAATATGCACAGAAATATGCAGCAGAAATTGAAGAGAGAATGGGTTACACTCTCTTCTGTAATCAGTAAAGTAATCCATGAAACATTTAAAAAAGACGATATTATATCTGAACTGCATTACGGCGAAATGTTATGAAAGCGAAAAAGGAGAAAATTAGCGAAGGAAATATAAACGTTATGATGTAAATATATGAACGTTTATATAAGCGATGTGTTATAGCGTACGGCTATATGTGTTATGATTTAACGGATGCTAACCGGAAAGAAGTGAATCTTAAAATAAGCAATACATTATATATAAGAATATTTATGTTTAATCAACAGCTACGAAATTTAGTAGATAAATTACATAATATTCATTCATGTTTTATTCAAAGTAATCTAACTTATTTCTATAACGTGTTCAGAAAAAATATCCCTGACATAATCCCGCAGTCCTCCAATCATTATATATTAGATTCATTTATATTGAAAATACTTTATATAATAGCTGACATTACATATACACAGGCACACACACGCACGCATCCCCACACTCAAACATTGCAACGAGCGCCATCATATTGGAAAGAGCGTAAGAATAGATTCAGCCGACAAGAAAATCATCAAACCACAAACAAACGCCCCAACGAGTACCTGCACATACAGAAACTCATTACGACTGATTCACCGTGTAACTAAAAAAATGTTTTTCTCTGTTCCTGGCTTGTAATCACTTTTTTTGTGTTGCTTAGGTCCCAAATAAATTTTTAAAAAAGGGTGCTATTAAACAGTTAAAAGTTGGGGTTTGTAAAAATCCTAAGCTATTCACTAGAATTATTTGTATGCTGGATTTTACGTTGTATGTAAGTTTAATTCGCTTATGTTAAATGATATTTTTTTATATATGTTTCAGGTTAAATTAAAATTATAAAATAAAGAGTAATACCTAAAGAAAATTATAAAAGTGCAATAAAGTATAAAATTGTTAAAAAGTGGATTAAAGAGATTTATTGATACTGGGGTACCAGAAAAAGTTCCTCACTTCCCAAACCAAAAAGAAGTCAATGACTTGGTCAAGGATATGGGTCTGACCAAGTCCAATGCAGACCTATTCGTCTCCAGGATGAAGCAGTGGAACTTGGTCAAGGAGGAAGTGCAGGTGACAAGTCAGGGAAGTCGACACGAACCTTTCTCAGGCTTTTACACTCTTAGGGATGGCCTCTGCTTCTGCCATGACGTGCCTGGACTGTTTGACGTTATTGGGTGCCGTATGTGCCCAAGGAGTGGCGGATATTTATAGACAGCTCCACCACAAGTTTGAAGGCTGTCCGCCTCCACAATGGAAACAAGTTCCCGACACTGCCTCTAGCTCATTCAGTCTGCCTGAAGGAAGATTACTACAGTGTGAAAGTCCTCTTGGAAGCTCTACAATACAACCAGTACAATTGGGAAATCATTGGAGACTTCAAGATGGTGGCTTTCCTGCTTGGACTCCAAGGAGGCTTTATCAAATTCCAATGCTTCCTTTGCCTTTGGGACAGCAGAGCCACCTCTGACCACTACAAAAGAAAGAACTGGGAGCAGCGAACAGAATTTGTAGTTGGGACCCGGAGCGTCATGTGGGAGCCACTGGTTGATCCCAGATTTGTGCTCATGCCACCACTGCACATTAAGTTGGGGTTGATGAAGCAGTTTGTGAAGGCTCTGAACCAAGAATCAGCCGCTTTTAAGTACCTTCTTGAGTTCTTCCCCAAGTTATCTGAGGCCAAAATCAAAGGTGGAATTTTTGTTGGACTTCAGATAAAGAAGGTGTTTGAGTCTACCGAGTTCGCCAATAAGCTCAATAGGATTGAGAGAACAGCGTGGAACTGTTTCAAGGCAGTTGTTAAAGGCTTCCTGGGCAACTACAGAGCTGAAAACTACCAGCAATTGTTGCATGATCTGATAAAGGCTTTTGGCGCCATGGGATGAAGGATGTCGCTTAAACTCCATATGCTGGACGCTCACCTGGAAAAATTCAAGGACAATATGGGCGACTACTCAAGAACAAGGCGAACGATTCCGCCAAGATGTGAAAGAGATAGAGCGGAGGTACCAGGGCCACTACAAAGATAAAATGTTGGGTGACTATATCTGGGGACTAGTGCGGGAATGCGACCTGGACTAAAACCGCAAATCCAGGAAATCCAGTCATTTCTGACGTGTATAAGTTGCTTTATAAGTGTTATTTGTTTTTACTTGTTTGCTTTTGATAAGCTTGTGTAATAAAATAAATATATACTCTGTTGATTTAATTATATGAACTGATAATTTTTTTTAAAATGTGTTTTTTCTTGAAAAATATGAAAATTTCGAAATATCAAACTCCTGACCACAAACCCCAAATTCTGATTAAATAATAGTGTTTTCTTTATAATAATGGGATATAACAAACCAGGTATATAATAAAAAATATGTTACACGGTGTTATTCATGCTAAAAATAATAGCCAGCGCGTATGTGGCTGTCTCTGTCGTTAGTGTTTGTGCTTGTCTTGTAACAAAAAAAAAGAGTACCAGACGTGTAAGTACTGGAAATATTATGATTGACTAAAATCGCGGCGGTACTCCAACATGGCCGCAATCTAATGATTGGAACTAGTAACCGAATAAATGAATAATGTTCGGTTATTTTTTCGATTGAACAATTATTGAAGTATACTAATACTAAGAAATTTGCCATGAACTTCTCTTATTGGTTTATTATTATTATTGGTTTATTTTTAAACTGAATAGATTTTAAAATATTACATTTCTAATCAAATAACTCATTCTATATACTTTTACAACAGCGATTTGAAATAAGTTAGGATCAATGTTTGATTTTTACTATGCATTGTGAGTATTAAAGGAGATCTCTAATACAGTCGAGATAATAAACAGAGATTTAAACAACTTTTTATTTTTACACTGTCTTTATAAGAAGAGTTTTGACTGTTTTCTGGTTTCTACGCTTAATAGTTAATAGTGAGATCGTGTCTGTCAAGCATACACATATTACATTCCAATCCCCTTTCAGACATACATGCACACACACATAGACACATGATTCTTGGGAAATATTTATGTCTAACTCCTATCCCACTCTCTTACAGTCTTTGTCTTTTAATATCTTGCTCTTCAACCGTGACCGACCATCCAGTAGAATTACTATGATTTTCATTCAATAAAAGGCCACCAATTCAGTGCAATATTTCCCGAGTATCGCTGTTGTACCTTTCAATTATAAATGCCCAGTTAACCGAAAATAAGTAATATGAAATATATATATATATATATATATATATATATATATATATATATATATATATATATATATATATATATATATATATATATATATATATATATATATATATATATATATATACATATATATATATATACATTATGAAGAGAGAAGAAACATTTAGATATAATTAGTAATAAAATGTATCATACCTAAACAGTTCCTAAATTCCTCGACTACGTAGTTTCGTGGCATAAACAAAAACAATATATCAAAGATATAGAGTCCTTGCGAGGTCTGCCGACTTATATATATATATATACATATATGCATTCCTTAAATAAGTAAATAATTTATAAACTCTTATGCATATAAGGCCTTGCAAATAATATAATGCTATAATTGAAAACAGGTTACGTTAAAATATTCAAGTTTAATAGCCAAGTGTTCACCATAACTGGCTTCTACTGAATCAATTTTGAAACAGTAGAAACTTTTGTGACTTAGATTAAGCATAAAATCTTTTCTGGGAAAATTACATCTTCAAGATTTATGGACAGAGAACGTCCGCAAATTTATCAGCAAAATAAATTACAAATTCCAACATAAACATACCTTCATATACATTTTGCCATTCATGCAGCCACATTTGGATTTTGGAACACAATCCTCTCCACTGAGCATATAACCAACTTTACAAATACAACCTTCAGCGTATGTGTTGCAGCTAGGAGATCTATTAATACATGTCGCCTGGCAGGTGGGTGTTTTATGGCTGTATATTTCATTTAACGAACATTTCTTTTCTAAAATGGAAATCACAAAAGACACACGTAAATACATTATAAATATATCCAATTGTTGAAATTTAAAACTTTATAGAGCTTTGGTATATATGAAAATGGCAAATAACGAAATGAATACAAAGTGACATTGAAATTATAACACAAATGATCACAAATAAAATAGCTATATATATATATATATATATATATTGTTATACTTTGGGAGGGTCATGTTGCCAATAAGAAACACACGCACCAATTGTTTCACTTCAATATATTATGAATTAAATTTATGAATTTAGGAATTTATAAATTTCCGTTTGGTTGGTTGGTTCCACAACCAGGCGATTGTTCATATATTGTCAAAGTTCTTTCGTCACACATTCTGTGACCCCTTCAGTGACTGGGGATTCTTTTCTTTGTTTTTGTGCCTCTCCTTTGTTCTGTCCTACGCCATCTTATTTTTGTGTGTTGTGTGCTTAGTTTGCGCATGTGTTACATCCGGGTGTCTGTGTGTGTTTATATTTGTTTATTTATTTGTTTATTTACATGTTACTGGTTGGTTGTTTGTTCTATGTGTGTGTGTGTTTTCATTTTGTCCTTAATTGTAAGTTGTGATATTGCTATTCCATTCATGTTTTCTATTTAATTTTGGTTGGAGTTCATTTATGTTTATTGCCTCTGTGATTTGTCTAAACATTGCGTATTTTCTTTGTGTAGATTCTATTTTTATTTCTATGTTCTCTAATTTACCCTTATGTTCTATTTTAGCATGTTGGTGGAGTACAAATGATTCTTTACTATCTTGAAGCTCTCGCCAGTGTTCATTTATCCGTTCCCCTATACTACGAGCTGTCTCACCCATGTACACTATATTCTTATCTCTACATTGTCCTTCAGTACATCTTATGCTATATATTACATTTCTAGTTTTACACTTAATATGGGGGCTTAGTTTAGAGATTATACATTTCTTATCTATACATGGAGGTCTTTGAAAAGGGTATGTATAGCTAATAAGTGTTTTTATGGGGGTACCTCGTCTTTCTACTATCTTAATATCGAGTTTATGTTTATCTAGGGCCCTTCTAAATTTGTAAGCTAACTCACCTCTGGGGGTTGTATCGATGAACATTACACTCTGGTATTTATTGCTATCATACCATGAGTTTATTCTATTAACCTTATTCCTAGTTCTTTCTATTCTATTCCAAAATTTGCTCCTATACAAGGGGCAGGTCCCATTTGTATCATTATTTACCATTTTTCCCATTTGGTTCTGGCTCCTCTATATACTCGGATTTTATCTCTCTGATTGTAACCAGAGAACTGCATACGGTGGATGAAGTGTTGTATGTGTCTCTCTAGTTATTTGGAGTTTCACATGCGGGCCTTAGATAAACATAACCTCAATATTAAGATAGTAGAAAGACCAGGTACCTCCATAAAAACACTTATTAGCAATACATACCCTTTTCAAAGCCTTACTCTCCTGAACAAGATTCAGTTACCGCTAGGAAAAAAGATAGGAAGAAACCAGATCCAATAATATGGTTTCACCCTCTTTTTCGCCCAATATTAAAACCAACGTAGGTAAAATATTCTTCGCCCTTATTGAGAAGCACTTTCCCATAGACCATAATTATAGACCAATTTTTAACTGACATACAGTGAAAATCGATTACTCCAGCTGCAAAAGCATGACAGCCCGAATCACCAACAAACCCGAGAACGCTCCCGCACCGGAATGCTCTTGCAGAATGCCGGAATCATGCCCTCTTGATCAGCAATGCAATATACCCAAGTTTACTTACTCGGTAAATGAGATACAAATTAGGTCATTCACAGGATCCAAATTAACCACAAAACATCTTGACAACGTTTTGTGTTTTGATCAAAGAAGAGCTGTACAAGCAAATTAAGCTGGGGTTGTGCAATTCTCCCTTATTTAATCAGATATTAATCAGGTACAACTCATAATATCATAGTTATTATCATATGGTTGAACAAACAGATTAATCAATTTCTAAAACAGAAATAACAATCAGAATCAATAAGAAATATAACGCGATCTTACCACATTTTGCAGTTTTTCTCCAATCAACAAATATATCGGCATCTTCACATTTCTTTGCTACTGACTCAACTATCTTGCATAACACCGTTTGAACAAGCTTTTTGTCATGTCGATATGCACAAACATCAATTTTACACGATTCCATATGTTCATTGAAAGAGTTTTGTCCTATTTTATTTTTGCAGGTTTTAAATAAATTATTTAGAATGTTGCAACTCTTTACTTGTGATAGGTCGCAGTTTTCAGGCTTTTGTTTAATCACACATCTAGTAATTATAGAACACATTTAAAATTATTGATATTACTTTGCTATGTTTTGTTTCACAGACCTTACTGTTTTTATTTGTTTTTTGAACGTTAGTACATTTGACAAAGGATTTAATTTTCTAAAATCGACAGTAGAATTTTTCACTATCCATATAATTTATTGAAAAGTACCTGTTTTTAATCACCTGACTCTGACCGAGTGGATAAGAACGATGGGGACCAATCTTAAATACAAATTGGTGAGATCATTTCCTGACCGAATACATTTGCATCTGGTAACGATCATATGCATGTATATCATATCTGGTAACGATCAACGGGTACAAAATCTTCGCGGTCATCAGCCGTCGAAATGGGTGTACATAGTTTCGACCACTAACAACGGTACTGCTGGTTCATTCGGAGTCACAGTGGCAGCCAACCAAAGTTTATATCCGACAGGAGTAAAGTAACTGTTTAATTAATTATTTATTTATTTCAAATTAGATAGTGTTATATCAAAACAGTAACAAATAAACAAATATATTACTTCTTCATTCTTTATCCTGTCGGATATAAACTCCAGTTATTATTGCAATTAGTATCTGCTAATAACCTCTCAGCGATAAATAGGTGTTGAGTCCCAACATCCTATTCACGTGACAAATGACATTTGATTGTAAGCCTTGCAAAATGTTACCATATTTCACCATTTGCAACAGTGGCTGGTATGTAAAATTAACAAGATTGTATATACTGGGGAAGAGGAGGGATCTTGTAATATTCTATTTGTTCTTTAGAATGGTATATTTGCATTTCATTTGTAAATGGGCCTTGAAATATGAATGCTGTTATGCATATATTTGTGGAGCATTTTCAATCATGCTAGTACACATACAAGTTCATCTTGAAATGAAGATTATACAATAATATATTTACTTACTTCTCAGGTTTATCAGAGTCATCACACACTTGGTAGCTCTGTCCAATTAAATTATATTTATTGCGTTGTGAAGACACATCTCGCCCGGATTTTGTCCGCATATCGTCTTTCTTTCTATTGCAGTCACCGCAGATACCTGTTAATTCATTTGAAAATGTTGATGGTAGTCTTAAATAAATTCGGTGATTCCCATCAAATTCCAAACTTAAGCCCCATTCTGTTGTGATAGTTGTCCAACCGGCCGAATATTCTGCAGAAAATCCTAAATAGTTCTTTACTGGTAAATTAATTTTAATCTTATTGACCTGAAATATAAGAGTAATATATATGTAAATATGGGCTTATTTAGAATCATATCATGTGTTCGACATGTCTTGACATTGATTATAAAAGGTATGTAAACA
>OZ024743.1:144633456-144655956 GCA_964016885.1 Eledone cirrhosa | reverse complement strand
CCCCCTCCACACACACACAGGACCCAATAAATGTCTGCCAGTAAAAAAAAATGATTTGTCTCTTAGAAACTCATTATTGAAGCACAGAAACATCCTTCGTTTGAATGATTAACATCTAACAGATTAATTTGGAAATTAAAATTTTAATGGTTAATTTCAACATGAAGATTGTGTCAATTATTTCCAACAGTCATTAGGAGGGGAGTGTATTGAAGCTGTGCATTAAAAACAAAGTATTTCATGCTTTGTGGTAAAGGGGTAGAAGGGGTGGGAGAGCATTAGCACCACCACTATTACCAGCACTGCCACCTCTACAGCACTGCTACCACCAACACCACCTACACATTATCACTACCACCATCACCACCATCTACAAAATCAATAACAGCATCTCCAACACCAACAACAACACCAGTATTTCTACTTCCGCACCACCACTATACACACTACTATTACTAGCACCGACAGATCCCCATCGACAGTAATTACATAACAGTCATTCTCATCATAATCATCATCATCATCATCATCAGTTTCATCCTTACTATCATCATCCCACCCTAATAATAATAGTAATAATAATAATAATAATAATAATTTACTGCTGAAATGGAAAACACAGAAAAAGCAAAGCAGGTAAAAGTAACTGCAAAGAAAGAACTGCTACAGAAACTGGCTAAGAAATGGCAAGAAAAGCCTCTGTATGGAAAATACCCAGAAAGAGCTAACAATCCTGATGTTGACAAAACTTTAACCCATCAGTGGTTGGCATCCTATGGACTGAAATCGGAGACTGAAGGACTGATTATATCAGCACAAGATCAGTGTCTGCCAACAAAAAATTACCAAGAAAACATAATAAAAAATGGATGCAGCCCATTATGCCGTGTATGTAAAAAACAACCAGAGACCATTGATCATATAATTTCAATGTGCAGTCCTATAGCTCCAACCGAATACCTAAACAGGGATGACAGAACTGCACAATACATACATTGGATAATGTGTAAGCATTTTGACCTGCCCCATCAAAAGAATTGGTGGGAGCATCAACCACCTCCCATACTTGAAAAAGATCACATCTCAATCTTGTGGAACTTTAGCATCCAAACAGACCGAAAAATAGATGCAAATAGACCTGATATAATATTGAAGGACTTTAAAAAGAGGGTATGCCTGCTAATTGATATGTCCGTTCCAATAGACAAGAATGTATCTATAAAAACATTTGAAAAATTGAGCAAGTATAAGGACCTGGAGATAGAAATTGGAAAAATGTGGAAATTGAGAACTAAAACAATACCAGTGGTTGTAGGCGCTCTACGAATGATACCTAAGGGGTCTAATGATTACTTATCGCAAATCCCAGGAACCCGCGTATAGGAGAAATACAAAAGATAGTACTAATGGGAACTGCCCATATACTAAGGAAGATTCTGTCAATATAAGTACATCACAAGTCTAAACACTAAAGATGCATGTGTGAGTATGTATGTTCTTTCTTGAACATGGCGGACCTTGTTGTCTCTTGAGGTCACTGGTTGTGACTTGGTGATAACTCGTATGAACATAAAGCAAGATAAATGCAACTGTAATAATAATAATAATAATAATAATAATAATAATAATAATAATAATAATGATAAAGGAAATTGACTCTGAGGAAGGATACAAGTATTTGGGCGTTCTGGAGGCTGATGGCATAAAGAACAAAAAAATGAAGGAATTGTTAAGAACTGAATACATTCGGAGAGTAAGGAGCGTATTGAAGTCACATCTGAACAGCAGAAATGCCATAAGCGCAGTAAATTCAGTTTGAATTGTAGAATTGTCTATCCACTCAAAATATTACAACAGCTAACAGTGAAATATAGAATTTAAAAAAAGAAAGCTTTTTCGACTGAGATCAATCTTTATTTTTTTTCAAAAATATATAATTTGAAATAGCTTGCCTTTGTTTTGGACTGAAACTTTTTTGCATTTAATTCGTGCGAGTATATTTTAAAGATTCTAACATAACTTGATTTGGCCAAGTAATCTACTGATATCAAAATCAGTAGTATATTGAAAAATGGAAAAATAGTGTAGGGGGGGGGGGGGGCGTTTCATGATTTCGAGGGGCCGAAATGGGTTGAGACCTTTGCTCTATAGAACTCGAGAGTGGAAGTTCCACTGACCGCATTGCCTGCCTGGTAGAGGGCAGTAAGTGCCTGACAACATTCTAGATGCCAGTGACCCAGTCTCGGTCTCTTCTTGACCCAGGACTGCAGCTCAGTCAAAGAGACGAGCTGCGGAAAGGCCCGTCTGACAAACAGCGACCACACCTGTACACCGTTTAGGAAGAATATCTGGAGATGCCACAGCCTCAGCGCGCGTCTGCGCATCGTTAGCCACGGCATGCCCAGCCCTCCACGTAGAGGCTGCTGGCAGCAGATGGACCACCTCACCAACGGAACCTGACCCCTCCATAAGAATTTGAAGAGGAGCCACTCCAAGTTGGCGAGGCGTGAATAGGGGCAAGGGACGACGGTCAGGCGGCAGTAGATGACGGACGTGATGTACGCGTTCACCACCTCCGCCCAATCTTTCAGTGATAGCTTCCTGGCAGCCCATTTCTGGGTGAGACTGGCTACCCTGCCCGTCACCTCGTCCCAATTCTTATCCACCTGGAGGTCAGACAATGCAGCGATCCAGCTTCTGAAGACAAGGCCGAAGCCAGCCGCCTTGAGGACAGCTTCCATGTACCGATGGTCGACCCTATCGAATGCTTTCGATTGGTCTAAATTGATTAGAGCCCCACCGAATCCAGGTTTACACTCAACCCTCTCTATGATGTATCGCATGAGGTGGAGGTTGTCGTGTATGGATCTGGTTGGGATTGCGCAAGTTTGCACCTCCCCAACCAAATCCTCGACGACAAGCGCTAACACCTTGGCCAAAATCTTAAACTCTGTGTTGAGCAGAGTTATGGGCCTGAAATTGTCTAATGTGTACCTCTTGTTCTCGTCTTTCCTTAGCGTCACTACGCCCCGGCTCACAGAACTGGGAATACTCCTGTTCTGCTGCCAGTTGCAGTAGAGCGCTTCGAGGAGATCGGAGAACAAGTCTGGCATATTTACGTAAAGCTCGTAGGGCAGACCATCCAAACCGGGTGACTTGCGCTTCATGCAGCCGACAAGGGCATCCTGAATCTCGGCTGAAGTAATCGGCCTTTCGCAGCGCTCAGCGTCGGCCGTCGAGAGTTGCGGCAAGCCATCGATGTAGGGACTGAAGTCCGCCACCGTCTCTGACCCGCCACTTCCCCCGAACAACCGAGCAAAATGATGGCGAAAGGCCTCACACATCCGCTTGGAACCGCTCAGCTCGTGTCCGTCTCGGTTCTCCAAAGACCGAATCGTGGTTTTATTACCACGCTGCGCCTCTTCCACACAGGCACATCGAACAGCTTTGGTTCCCTCGTTTCTCAGAGCACGCGCCTTAGCTCTGACAATGAAACCTTCGTGTTTCACATTGAAGAAATGATCTAATGCCATTCTCGCCGCTAGCACGTGAGTTGCAATGCGACTACAAATAGCTTCGTCTAAATTATCTACCAACTCCCCCTCCTATCTATTTTTCTCTAACGCTACTTCTTTGCTAAACTCTATCGACATTATTCTAATCTCTCTTTTGAGAGCCCCCCACCATCTATTGTTGACGACTTCCCCTGTCAACTTTTGCTTAACTAAATTGTTGACCCGGTCCTTGTAAGCCTTACGTGCCGGAAATGACATGTTCAGCTTCCAGTAACCAGGTCCTAACCTACGCGTCTTATCTAGGTCGACCATACAGATCACAAACTTGCGACCATTTTAAAACGTGGACAACTTACACTATTTCTGTCTGTTTTCCTAATGAATATCCTGTCTATATACGATCTAGATGACCCTATGCGGTTAGTCCAGGTCCACACTGGCGCATTAGGGAAATGTAGTCGGTACCTGTCAAACAGTTGGAATTGACTGATCAGGTACTTGAGGCTTTTGCACTCCCTGCTCCTATCGGAGACTCCCATACAGTCCCAGCGTGCGTCTAAGATGCCGTTCCAGTCCTCCGCTAACAGATGCGAAGATCTGATAGTCGTCGAAAATGGAGGCTAGTGCACGCGTGTCGGATATCCTGGTCTCGCTGACGGCAATTACATCCATTTCTAGAGACCTGAGGTCGTTGAGCAGGTGACCCTGCTTCCAGGAAGATCCCAGGCCTCGAACATTTAAACTTTCTACTCTTAATACGGCCATGTTGGCAGGCTAAAAGAGAGAGGAAAGGTTTACTTACCTTCCGGGTTCTTGTGAAGGTCGGGTGGTTCGA
Organism: Eledone cirrhosa; assembly: GCA_964016885.1. NCBI lineage: Eukaryota > Metazoa > Mollusca > Cephalopoda > Octopoda > Eledonidae > Eledone > Eledone cirrhosa. Next base: position 144,651,606 of record OZ024743.1, on the reverse strand, counting down.
CCTCCAGAGTTGGTGGGGTTTCTTTTGGGAACCCCTTTAAAAGTCTTGAAGTGGGTTTCACGTTCAGGGTTCCCACGTCCTGAGGACAGCTTCTCGTATCTCTTTGTATAAATCGAGCGACATTCGCATTAGAAACAAATCTTCCGGCACGCGAAATGTGCTCGATTTACAAATGTCCCCCTCTTTTTGTATTTATTCACTTCGTGCTACGAGGGCCATCAGTTCCTTGTTCGCCCTCCTAACGAGCGCGAAGTTTTATATGTTTTGTTGGTGTGATTTTATTTGTTTGCGCGGCTGTGGTGGTGATGGTTTTGATGGTGTTGTTTCGGTTGTGTCTGTGTTTGTTGTGAGTGCGGTGTCTGTGGATTCAGATGTTTGTGTGTGTATTTGTTTTTGCGTCTGTTTAGGTTGTTTGCGTTTGTGGGGTGATGGTTATGGTGGTGTTGATGTTGGTGTTGTTGGAAAGATGTTTGCGTGGGTGGTGTCTTCATTTTTTATTGTGGGTGTTTTTGTGCTTTGTTGAGTTTTTCTTTTCTTTTTGTGTTTCCTTTTTTGTATTTTGGGGGATTTTGGTTTTCCCTCATTTTCACTACTGGTAGATGAGGGATCTGTGTCTGTGTCTGTGTTTATGTTTTTATTGATGTGTGTATTGGGGGGGGGGGGAGAACTTGACAACTTTCCTCGTTTCCCTCCTGGATGGTTAATGTTGGTAGTGGTCTTTCTATTGGTGTTGTTGCTGGTGGTTTTGCCGGTGCTTGTATTGGTTGTGGTCCTCGTCCGGGCGTCGGAAGCAATGGATCCCCTCGACCCCTTGCATCTTTCAGCAGTTGAGGGCAGAAGGCTCGCAAATGGGTTTTTCCCCACAAACGAAACAATGCGATCTTTTACCCTCAGTCATGATGTATATTACCGTCCCGTTCTGAAGACGGATGTGGTCCGGGATTGTTTTGACAATCTCCGGCCTGATCTAGAGAAGTATCTCCAGGTCAACCCCGGACCAGTCCTCTCTGGCCGTTCTTGTTATTTCTATCGGGACGGTATCCGTCCCCTCCACAATCACACATCCGAGAAGCCACCACATGTCAAGTCCTGGTGGGATTCTGGGAATGCGGAGACGGGCCGTTCTTTTTCCCATGTGGGAGGGGTACATCATGACTTTGCTGGTTTTGCAAGGTGTCACAGCATGTTTCATAGCGAGGGCTTCTGACTTGAACAACTCCGAAATTGTGCCGTATTGTCTTCCCCTCGCTATGTATTCGGTGTCACCCCTGATGCACCTCAGCGCGACTTCGACAGCTGCTTGTGGAATTAAAGCTGCCCTCTTGGTTTCCGCTGAGATGCATCTGTAATGCACCGTTCTGCGCTCCACTGCTTCAATAGCTTCTGCCGGGACAGTTAAGTTGGACCAGGTTTGCTCTTGCTTGATCAGCTTCCAGGCCTGGGCCTACTTTTCATCTTTGTTCGAAAAGTCCATGCTGAAGCATGGCTCCTTTTTAGCTGCTGCCGCAGCGAAAGTGTTCTTCTTCTTGTCGTTGGTCTTGTTGTTGTTGTCGTTGTTTTTGTTGGTGTTGTTGTTGTTATCACTGTTGCTGTTATAATTGCTGTCTTTAGTGCCGCCGCTGTTGTTGTTTACGGCGCAGTTGGTATTGTTGCTGTTGGTGCTGTCGCTGTTTATGTTCTGGTTAGTGGTATTAATTTCGTTGTTGTTTTTGTTGATATTGTTGCTGCTGCTATTGTTATTGTTGTTGCTGTTGTTGTGGTTGTCACTGTTGTTGATATTGTTGTCTTTGTTGTCGTTCTTTCTGTTGTTGGTGTTGTTGTCGTTATTGCAGTTGTTGTTGGTTTTGCTGTCGTTGGTGGTGCTGTTGTCGTTCTTGTTCACGACTGTTTTTTTTTTTTACTGTTTTTGATAATGTAGCTGTTGCTGTGGTTGTCATTTTTGTTCTCACTGTTGTTGGTGCTGGTGTTGGCGATATTGCCTGAAGTATTGTTACATTTTAAAATTGTTGCGGGAGGGGCAGCGTTATTAATCTCAAAGTTTGACTCGCTATCACAAGACAACAAAGTCAAAGTTGGGGGGGGGGGGGGAAATATTATGGGGAGTCCTTTCTTGGGGGTAAAGACTAAAGTTTTATTTCCTGTTTGAAACAAAAATATTAATGACAAACGTATTTCAAACGGTTGAACAAAACAAACTTACGAGCTCACGATAGTACGTCCATTCGCTTCAACGACCAATAATGATAATAATAATAATAATAATAATAATAATAATAATAATAATAATAATAATAATAATAAGGATCGATGCCATAAACACACTTGTCACACCAGTAGTAACTTACATTTTCAATGTCATCAACTAGTCAAGCACAGAGATCTGTAGGCTCGATACAAAAATTAGAAAATTCTTAACCATGCACAGAATGCATCACCCTAAGGCAGATACATATAGAATATATCTCCCTAGGAAAAAAGGAGGACGTGGGTTAATCCAGTTAGATATTGCTTTGAAAACTGCAACAATTGAATTATCTACATATCTAAGGGAGGCACATGATTGGATGATCAAACTCGTTTTGAAACATGAAAGCATCAAAAGATCATACTCCATTACAAAAGATGCACATAGATACAGTAATGAACTGCAAATTTTAGAAGTTCCCTTTACTGCTGAAATGAAAAATACAGAAAAAGTAACTGCAAAGAAAGAACTGCTAGAGAAATTGGCTAAGAAATGGCAAGAAAAGCCTCTGTATGGAAAATACCCAGAAAGAGCTAACAATCCTGATGTTGACAACACTTTAACCCATCAGTGGTTGGCATCTTCTGGACTGAAGTCGGAGTCTGAAGGACTGATTATATCAGCACAAGATCAGTGTCTGGCAACATCATAAAAAATGGATGGATCCATTATGCCGTGTATGTAAAAAACAACCAGAGACCATTGATCATATAATTTCAATGTGCAGCCCTATAGTTCCAACCCAATACCTAAACAGGCACGATAGAGCTGCACAATACATACATTGGATAATGTGTAAGCATTTTGACCTGCCCCATCAAAAGAATTGGTGAGAGCATCAACCACCTCTCGTACTTGAAAAAGATCACATCTCAATTTGTGGAACTTTAGCATCCAAACAGACCGAAAAATAGATGCAAATAGACCCGATATAATACTGAAGGACTTTAAAAAGAGGGTATGCCTGCTAATTGATATGTCCGTTCCTATAGACAAGAATGTATCTAAAAAAACATTTGAAACATTGAGCAAATATAAAGACTTGATGGTTACTTATCCCAAATCCCAGGAAACCCGCGTATAGGAGAAATTCAAAAGATAGTACTAATGGGAACTGCCCATATACTTAAGAAGATTCTGTCAATATAAATACATCACAAGTCTAAACACCTAAGGATACATGTATGTGTGTATGTGTTCTTTCTTGAGCATGGCAGACCTTGTTGTCTCTTGAAGTCACTGGTTGGGACTTAGTGATAACTCGTATGAACATAAAGCAAGATAAATTGAAAAAATAATAACAACAACAATAACAATAACAACAACAATAATATATAGTGATCGGTGGATTGTAGAATGTAAGAAAATTAAAAGTAAATTAGATTTCTTTAAATATATTTAATCTTACTCACATAAAACTACACTGGATCCCAGAAGTATTGCACTGGTAACTGAAACGAAATATTAAAAAAAAACAATGAATGCAAAGAAAAATAAGAATTTGTTACTACTACTACTACTACTACTACTACTACTACTACTACTACTACTGCTGCTGCTGCTGCTGCTGCTGCTGCTGCTGCTGCTGCTGCTACTACTACTACTACTACTACTACTGCTGCTGCTGCTGCTGCTGCTGCTACTACTACTACTACTACTACTACCACCACTACGACGACGACGACGACGATGATTGCGGCTACTGCTACTACTACGAAAAGGATAGTGGATGAGGAAAATAAGGGGAACGAATGATTATATGTTGCTATCTAGTAGCGCCAGGAGTGGCCCCATGCCTCAGCCTCCACCGCGTGTGTGAGCCCCATAGATTCCGTTGTGGAGCTGTTGTTGGCGAGTTCGGTCTGCACCTGCTATCATGCCGCCATAGCACAAGCCGGTTTCCCCGACATGCCGCTCTGAACGACATCATCAAAAGGAACCTCGATGCAGCCGTGCTTTCCGACACAACTAGAGCCAACTGGCCTCGACCGTGGTGATGGTAAACGTCCCGATGGAACAACTCTCTTCCCACTTGGGGGAGGTAAATTTCTAATCTGTGACGCGACGTGTTGCGACTCGTTCTCCATCTCCAACCTTGTTGCTTCGATCGCAATCCCGGGCGCCGCCGTCCGCAAGGCAGAGGAGTGGAAGATAACTAAATACACGATTTTGACCGACCGCTTCATTTTCGTATCGGTCACCGTCGAAACCTCAGGTGTGCTCGGTCCCGCACTGCCTATTTCCTTCGTAAAATTGGAAAGATAACAGCTCGCTTAAGGAAGGGATATAGTGAGGGAGAATGGCTGCTGCAGCTGGTGTCACTGGCCATTCTCCGCGGAAATACCTTTGCCATTTTATCCGCAGTTGAAACACTGCTCAGACTGTGGGTGTAGGGCTTGTCACTCCCTCCTCTCCTCTTTTCTTTCTTTGCTTAATTTTTTCTTATTTTCCTTTCTTTTTTATTTACAATCTAAATCGAAATACCACTGAAACTAACTTCACTTTTCAGCATTCAACTGTCGACAAACATGCACCAGTTAATTACGTGATTGAATTACGACTGTATTCTCTCCTCCACAAATAAGCGGATTGTGTCAATGGTAGAAATCTTTAATATCATTCTGCGTGTCACTATATTTTGAGATTCACAAGATATTAAAAATGGTACTTCACAGGGCAAGGTGAAAGTGTTTTACTTAGCAACAACAGCAAAAAAATATAGGTGCAAGTGTTTTCTTGGGTGGAAAGCAAAAGCTTCATATATTTTTTTAATGCAAAATATAAACGGATCGAATATCATTTTAAGCTCATTATTCTTTGTTAGAAATAATTAATTTATCTAATATATTCCAATAATTCTTGAAACTCATTGTAATGCATTATTTTGCAAAGGCGGTGGATTGGCAGTATCGGTAGAGGATCGGATGCCATGCTTTGAAGCATAGAGTTACCTCCCTGTATGATCTGAGTTCAAATCCCGCCGAGGTTAACTTTGCCTTTCATCCTTCCGGGGTCGATAGAATAAAGTACCAGTAATGCATTGGGTAATTGCTGGCCTTGTGCCAAAAGTAGAAACAATTATTTTGCATTACAAATGTTATTTTGATTTCATACTTCTATCTTAGACTTACGCGGGTTTTGCGCTACAAATTGTATTCTCATTGCACATTTAAGCAGCCTACTACGATCAAACCTCTTTTAACGATATCGTTCAGAGTGGCATGCTGAGGGAGCAAGAGGTGGTGTGAGAATGGACTGGTGTGATACCAGTCGACTGCGAATGTATAGTGTTCAACCAAATGCCACCGTGGAGCAGGGAGGCGGAGCTGAAGCATGTCAGTCGGTGATGGTTAAACAGATACACAAGTCTGAATGGCATCCCATGTGAGACAGATGAAATATCCCCAGAATAAAAATTGAGTCGAGTGCAGGCCAGATACGTATGCTTTAATTCGTGGTAGGTTATTCGGTGTATTGGAGAAGTTCCTTGATAATTGCACATGAGGTCAGTGACGATAGAAATGCCGGCAATACTAATGTAATGGTGGACCGAAGACCAAGGCCGCATATCTACCAGAGAGAGTAGCCTGTTGCCATCTGATGTTACCAAGACAGAACATTATATATCTCCTCCACACCACACCGGATAGAATTTTCGAATTCGGCGAAGCAGATTCTGTGGTTGTAACACAGAGCACTGCGAAAGGTATACAGTTTTGGCATAACAAGTTGGTACTACAAGAAGAACAGAGTCAGACGAATCTTAATCAACCGCTGTCTGCCCTTGAGTGTTTCGATCTGTCAGAGCGTAGGTTCTAGTGTTAGTTGGACAGCAGCCTGAAGAATCGGAAAGAAGCGGACGTCGACGTCTTCCTTCGGGGTCATTTGCACTGGGTGAAGTATCAGTCGCACATTCCCGACTTTGAGTTTGAACCACCTGTGTCATAGTTAATATTGACGACTTCAGATTGGATGAGTTGATGGCGCATCCCAGCCTCAATAAAACACATCATGCAGAATGAATCTCGTAGCAGATCGTGTTAGCATATCCATCAATTATCAAATCATCAAAGTATCAAACATGGAAGGTTGTTGTGATACTATGTGAGATACCAACAATACCAAATGAAAAGAGCAGAGCGTCTAGGGTAGCTCTTGTTGTAGGCAAGTTGTGGATGATAGGATATTACAGGCGGTGTGGAGCATGCTTCGCGACCAAATAAGGAGAGCAATGGGGCAAAATTAAGGCAGTGCAAGTGGTCTCAACTAAAATAAAGGCATTCCTTGTGCGAAACTTAACAATAAAATTTCGGGTGACTGTCAATTTGGGCTGCAGTGGGAAGTCTTCAAAGAATTGACTAGTGACATCAGCGACGCTCTCACCTCCACATACGACACCATCCCAGAGTTGCATTCGGCTTAGTTTTTCCCTCAGTTCCCAGGCGGTGGACTCACATGAATTTCGCAATGAATCTCTCGAAGAGCAATCAGTTTCACTGAAGAGATCGCAAGCGTAGGTGTTCAGATCACCATGAATATGGTTATTGAGCAATACAATCGCACTGAGCAGATGTTTACTGGCTACCGTTATATAAGAAGATTTCGTGTCATTATTATTTTTAGACCGGAGTCCAGAGGTTCTTTTGCTACTGCGGGTGAGGAACGATCTCATTGTGGATATAATATTTGCCTCAGAAGCCACATAGGTTTGATTAAAATTTGGGAGTGGAATGAGTCTATGTTCAGCAGGTATTTCGGTTTGCTCATGCCAGAGAGCAGTCAATACTTCCGTGGTGCGATAAAGGGAGGTGCCATCCTAGGTGTTTACTCTGCTGAAACATTGCAATTAATGTGGTTTGCGTTTGCATGGTTGCGAAAACGTTTTGAATCAATATCTGTGAAAGAGGTCAGTGAGATCTTATGTCGCCTTTTAAATTGTGCGATGTTTTTAAGCAAAACCTGAGCGTCAAATACGTTTGCTATGTTGTTCTGTGTTATCATGGCGGCTTTTGCGGATCAAGTGAAATGAAAAAATAGTTACTGGATTTCCTGCAGGCCCTCTCAGCACTAATTGCTCTCAACGACATTGCTAAACTTGACTTGGATGCAGTTATTTTCCCATGGCAACTGGTAGCGGCGGGGCAAGACCGTGGGAAATGGTTAAAAAGCCATACGACACCACACTCTTTCTGTCAGGAGGAAATAATGCAACCAGCAGTGATAAAATCTCCTGCGGTGACCTGATAAAATTGGTGTCAGATCCAGGTTTCGTCGCTGGAGAGGCTGAGAATCAAAATCTAACAAGGTACCAGTCACTCTCTGATAGGAGTCTAGTCGACCTGTAGCGGTGTAAACATCTGACATCCTGGGTCGCCGAACCACCTCCTTTTTCAGTTCGATCAGGATGGAGATGATCATCCAACAGATAAAGCACTATGAGATGGACAGGCTCTTTCGGCGCATCGCGATTGCTACTTACGTTGCTTTTAAATACAGAAATAAGCCTCTAAACAGTTACAATAGCGATAACGTGCGACCTCTTCTTCTGTAGCCTTATTTTGATGTGAATAATGAGATATTTCAGCACAAATATACGAAATTATATTTGTGTAGTTTCCTATGATTCATTTGGCACAAAATTTACTTTATCAGAAGGCCGAAGGCAACTTTACATTACTAATGCTAATACAGGATTGAAATACCTAATCTTTCAGAATATTTGCGGTATGCGATAAACGCAAAACAAGAAATTATAGTTTTTCCCAACCTAAACGCTGAACTATATGAAAATATATGTTTGGTAGATTGGAAGGAGCAGACACATTCAGAAAAAATATAGTTCTATGTAAATATGAATTGCACTTCATACGAGGCTTTGACGTCAAGCAGTGCAATATCATATTTAATCTGCTAACTTGATCCAATTCGTTATCATCTTTTACTTCCCAATGGTGAACTTGGATAATGATATGTAGCATTTTAAGAACGATGAATCAATATTTGAAATAAGGTGGCTGTGCAAGAGTCCTTCTGTTATAGTCTGACATACAAATATCGTTTCAATATTATTCAGAGATCAAGAAATCTTTTTCAATAATATTTAGTCGACGCATTCGTTAAGATTGCAATGTGCCGTTTACAGTTTGTAAGAAACAACCAATCTCAGTTGGGAGTTGAACCGATGGATCACATTGCAGCTAGAAAACACCAGTACTTAAGTAACTGTAAGTTACCTAAATATTAAAACTTTCAATAACCTTTCTCCGTTGCCTGCGTCGTTATCCTAAATACTTTAAATAGGTTAAACAATGTCTTGCATAAAAAAAGAAAGAAAACATAAAATGTGGAATTGCTACGAATCCCGCTATGGTTAGTTATTGATATTATCATATATTGTGATGAAAAGAACTTGTAATTGTATAACATGTTCTAGAAATATTCCATACCATCTAAAAATTCAATGATATATTGTTTAGGTTATATTAGTGTGGTTGTGAGTCATGGAATTTAAAGGCATCTGACTTGAAACGAGTGCATTTGAAATGTCATGCTCTAGGCATGTACTTAGAATTAGCTGGACAGCTCACAGAACAAATGAATCTGTCCTGGAAGAGATTGGTGCCAATCGACAATTGGTTGAATCAGTAAGGAAAAGGATCATATCTTCGGGGCCTAAATTTGACTATCCACACCCTTGAGGGACGAATACAAGGGAAAAGGGCCAGGAGACGGCAGAAGAGGAGATGGACAGATGATATTAAAGAATGGACAGGAAGGAGTTTGGCGGAATATATGGCAAGAGACGGGAAAAGATGGAGAGTGATGGTCCATGAATTCATGACCCCGACCATCAGATATGAGGATAGGATCAGACTAGGCTAGTAGTTAGTAAAGAAAATATCAAGGATGTAATTGTGAAGAGCTTACCAGTTAAAGCTAGCAACTGCCAATTCCTCATGGTTACCTTTGAAAGCTTCTAAGATGGAACCAAAAGACGACAATATCTGCATGTAATGCTGTTATACAGCAGCACTCTTATTTATATGTTGTAGATATCAGCGAATTCATCTTAGATTTATTTACCTTTATTTCCTTTAGATAGTAATCTTTAATTTGTTGCATCGATAATATTGATTTCAGGTGAGTCTTGATATGACATCAATTTAATTTTCTGATATGCATCTCGCAGGTGATATTCTAAACGTAATTGATAGGCTTTTGTTTGATTTTATTCTATTCAAAATACAATAATTTGAATATACAAATCATACTGAAATACTATCTAACCCCAAGATTCATCATTGAAGACGATCTATGATGCAGAATGTTAGTTAATTGACGTTTTTTTTTTAAAAAATACAATCGTTTATAACTTTGCCTATTAATCCGTACAGTGAGAAAATGGGGTCCCACGTACTGGCCTCCCCACAGCCCCGGCGGTCAGGATGGAGAAGGCGTTTCCCCGGAGGATAGTAAGAGAGATGCGCTGGAAGAGCCATTCCAACTCGCGAGGCTCACACCTGCGGCTGGCTAGCTCAGCGCCTATGGTGGTGAATAGGGAGGTAGCCCTAGGGCCAATGACACCAGAAGTCTCCACTGCCAAGGGCACGAACGTGAACCTGTCGGAGAGCGACCGGTATTTGAAAAGTTTGGCCTCCTCAGCCCGACGTGCAGCAGAACCTGGGTTAGTCGCAGACTGCACCAGGTTGCGGCTGGAGAAAGTGTCGCTGTTAGTGGGATCCCAGACGAGGGGTTTGCCACCGCGGAACAGGAAGATGGTCATACTGTCTGGCCTTTTGCCATCCCCTCGGTCCAGACCCACCGGCTCGAGCTGGGAGGATCATAAGTTGTTGCTGTTGCTGTTGTTGTTGTTGTTGTTTATTCCAAAGTAAGGTCTTATAGAGCTGACCTTTGATCAGAGACGAATATATTGTGATCATAACATCTTCTTGTATATCCAGTGTTTCAATTCTCTTCTTCAATGAATAAATGCCTAAATGCATTACGGTTCGTAAATGAATATTCAACTTTTATTAGAAAATTCGTAGGCTGATAATATATTAAATAGATGTATGCTTAGAGATATATATAGTAATATATTGGCAGGTATTCCAAGGGATACATATCCATCAATATATATATATATATATATATATATGTGTGTGTGTGTGTGTATTTATATGTGTGTGTATGTGTGTGTGTGTGTGTGTGTGTGTGTGTGTGTGTGTGTGTGTGTGTGTGTGTGTGTGTGTGTGTGTGCAAAACATTTGGTTAATTTTTTAAGCATTGAGGAAATTTCAAAACTATGTTAGCCACAGAGTAGGTGGATGCTATCTATAAATAATAGTTGAATAAGTTGGTTCATGTGGCCCTGGGAACTTAGAAAAGTGGATAGAGACGCCTTCAAGAATCGAACCAAGTATTTCTCGTATGGCGAAAGAATGTATTAAACCATTAAACTAAAACATCCGCAGCTAATTACCATCTTTTAGTACCATTGGAAGCTTTAATGATTAAATGTACTCGTTCGGCTCTAGAAATACTTTACACGATTTTTTAACCATTATTTTTACTTATCTGCATTGAAGCTAACATATTTTGTAATATATAACGTTAAGACTATTTTCAAGCGTTAAACTAATATATTTCTTCATTATACTGTGTCGTTTGCTGTTTGTAATTTCTGTTTACTTTATATATATATACACACACATATATATATATCCACATACATACATACATTCACACACATACATACACACATACATACACACACACACAAACATACATACATACATACATACATACATACATACATACATACATACATACATACATACATACATACATACACAGTCAACGCAATCAGTCGCATATTTTGGCGTGGGAGACTATTTATTAAATTTAAGATGAATACTATCTCCGACAGTAATGCCACAACTACAGTCAGGTTGAATAACTGGTTATTCTTCTAACTATCCATTCTGAAGACACCTTTTATTCGAATTCGTAGAGATATCCGACTAAATACATAATTCATTTTACAAGGATTTGCTACAAACAGCATGGCTGAATACAACATCAACAACAAAATTAAGGAAGTACCGAAGACAAATAACAAGGAAAGTAATCAAAATTTATTCAGTTGTAGATACAGAAGAAACCGAAATTATAAATCGCATTTCTCTTGGAGTTGCGAACTTAATAATGATTTATTTAATTGTTATAAAATGGCAAAAAACAATCCCTCCATTGGCTATATGAATAGAATGAAGCTACACTGGGACGAAATGCACCCAGAGCTAAATTATTTCACAGCGAAACAATTACGCCAACAAGCGAAGTTTGTTGAACGTAAAAATAAGATAAATATTATTAATTGTAAGTCCCCAACAACAAACATATTATCAACAACACGTGCTACAGGACGCCATGCTACTAGACTTCCTAGCAGCCAGGTCGAACAGCACCTTGAAACAACGATGCCTGTAAGAAACTTGACACCACCTGTACCATCTAAGTCTACCTCGAATGCTGGGGAAAACACTATCGATAATAATAATTGTTTCTACTTTTGGCACAAGGCGAGCAATTACCCAATGCATTACTGGTACTTTATTTTATCGACCCTGTAAGGATGAAGGGTAAAGTTAACCTCGACGGGATTTGAACTCAGAATGGCAAGGGCCGTAACTCTATGCGTCAAAGCATGGCGTCCGACTCTCTACCGATACTGCCAATAATAATCGAATAAATGTGACACCACTTGTACCATCCGAGTCTACCTCGACTGTTGTGGAAATACTATCGATAATGATAATCAAAAGTATAAATAATTGAAAATTTCGCTCAACGAAATCTTCCAGAGAGAAATTAATTCATATATAAATATCTCTCTTGCTGAACGTGCTAAAACGACAATGTTGAATAAAAAAACAAATAATGAAATACTACGTGTTATTGACGAAATAGGGGATGAATATTTACGACGGATAAAAACCCCAACATTTTGGCAAATCAACGCCTGTTTATATGCCCGAGCAACGACAGTGAAGCATTATCTTGGTGATAGCAGAGGTATTAACAAGAACAAAACACCACCAAAAATATCATCATATATAACTAAAATAGAAAAAAAGATTGCTGACCTACGAAAAAACATAGGATATGTGACAATGGTCCTTACATGCAAACAAACACAAAAAAAACCTCACTCCTCACCAACAAAGAGTGAAAAATAAAATAGAGACGATGTTTGGTAACAGTAGAACCAGAACTCTCCAATATAAGCTGATCACCCTCAAACAAGAATTGAGAGCTGTTAGCGAAAAACGCCGATATCTGAAGGTAGATGAGAGAAAAGTGCTTAATAAAAGATTCAGACGAAACCAAACATCAGTCTATAGATATATGAAGGGCAAAATAATAAGTGTCACTGAGGCCCCATCCCAGAAAGACATAGATTCCTTTTGGAGCAAAATATGGGGTGAAAAGAAGAATTTCAACCAAGATGCAGTGTGGCTAAGAGAAATCCGAAAGAACTATTGCTCCTACACTACAACAAAAACATACGAAATAAGTGAGGGTACTCTTGAGACTGTGATAGGAAAACTCCAAGATAAGAAAACACCAGGAAGAGACATGATTGTCGGCTACTGGTACAAAAAACTGATATTCTATCGGAGGTATCTTACTGACCTCTACCAACAAGTTCTTAAGGGAGATACACTTATACCAGAATGATTGACATTAGCACAAACATTACTGGTCCCCAAGAACAAAGACACCCACTTGGCAAAAAACTACCGACCCATTGCATGCCAGAACCTGATGTATAAGATGTATACAGCCTGCCTGAACCTATTCCTCCAAGATCACTGTGAAAATAATAACATCATCACAGATGAACAAGCAGCTGGAAAGAAAGGTGTTTGGGGATGTGCTGAGAGGGAGGACTCTATTTTCACTGATAAAATAAAATATTGCAGGGGTATATTTCAGGGGGACAGTCTCTCTGTGATATTATTCATCTTGTCATTAAACCCCTTGTCCTTTCTGCTCAAAAAATGTGAGGGATACATCATTGGCTCACAGGAGGACAGAAATACGAACCTAACCCATAATTTCTTTGTGGACGATCTGAAACTCTATGCCAAGAACATGGATGGGATGAAGAAAAATCTTGACCTGGTTACAACGTTCTCAAAGGATATAGGAATGGAGTTTGGCCAAGATAAATGCTCATACATGACTGTAAAGCGGGGAAAAACAACAACCCAATCTAACAACATTGTCATCAATGGCCTAACTGTTTCACCGATATCTGATGAGGACTGCTACAGATACCTGGGGATAGATGAGAACATATCCTATAATGGTGTCTGTAATAAAGAACGCGTAACCAGGGAATACTACACCCGATTAAGAAAGATCTGGTCATCGGAACTCTCTGTGCAAAACAAAACAGTGGCTCACAATGTGTTTTCTGCGCCTGTCCTAACACCAACGTTTGGAATAGTCAATTGGACGATAGACGAAATCCGAGCAGTTGATGTTGGAACTCGAAAAATACTGAACAACACCGGAAACTTCCACATCAACAGTGACATAGACCGCCTTTACTTGAAACGTAAGCAGAGAGGCAGAAGCCTAACATCAGTCCAGACAACATTTGAATGTCGCATCATATCTCTCCGACAACATCTACGAACCTCGAAGCGTTTCTCGAGCAAGTCTATCTGCATGAAACAGATAAGATCATGAGAGTTGGGAAGGAACTCCTCGAGAGATATTCCCTGTGTGATAATCAAAAACTCACACCCAGGGATGTCGCTCAGCAGTATCGCAGTGAATCCATGGATAAAAAACTGCATGCTTATCAGCAAAAAATCATGCATGGATATGTTGCCAGGAAGCTCCAGAGTGAGAGTAATATAGATAAGGAAAATAGTCTATCTTGGACCAACAACCGCTATATTGGCTCCCATTTTGAAGGATACGCTTTTGCAATCCAGGAACAGGAGATTAGCACGAAATACAAAAGAGATAGGGATGCAGGCAAAACACCTAGATGTGATAACAAGTGCAGACTCTTCAGAACTAACATCGAGGATATTACCCATGTCATCAGCAGCTGTCCAAAGATGTCATCGCGGTACTATCTACCTATGAGGCATGATGTAGTGGCCAAAACACTGTACAATGCAGTTCGTAAAAAAGATAGCCCCGATAATAAACACATTAAAAGCTATAACAATGTGGAAGACATCCATGTACATAATATGAAAGAGTACTGGTGGAATGTTCCAGTAAAAACCCCAATAAAATGCAGACATAACAGGCCAGATATTATGATATGGGACAGGGAGAAGAAAACATGCACAGTAGTGGAAATTAGCTGCCCAGCAGATGCCAATATAATATCAAAGATTAGTGAAAAGGAGAATATTTATGCAGAACTGATGAGAAATCTGCAGATACTCCACCCTGATTACACCTTCAGATTTATGCCTGTGATTATTGGGGCACTGGGATATGTTAGTAACTGCCTTAATACAAATCTTGAGAAGCTAGGCTTCGCAGGAACAGAAAGAACAGAACTAGTTAGGAAATTACAAGTACAATCCATTAATGGAACAGTAAAAATATGTAAAACATTCCAAATATTTTGCATCTAATAACTGCATATACACATATACAGATACAAAGCATATACACATGCACACATACAACTCAAAACATACACATCCACACAGACAATAACATCCATATCTACACATGCATCCATACATACATACCTACCTAGTCGATTTTGTGTAAATTCCAATGAGAGAGTCTTGTGTCTATGTTAGAAACCGACTCTCTCTCTATTGGTAAAACTTTGTGAAATTATAAAACCAGAAGAATATACATACATACATACATACATACATACATACATACATACATACATACATACATACATACATACATACATACATACATACATACATTATGCAGAACTAATGAGAAATCTGCAGATACTCCACCCTGACTATACCTTCAGATTATTGGAGCACTGGGATATGTTAGTACCTGCCTCAGTACAAATCTTGAGAAGCTGGGGTTCACAAAAACAGAAAGAACATGACATGTTAGGATATTACATGTACAATCCATTAATGGATCAGAAAAAATATGAAAATATTCCAAAAGTTCTGCATCTAATAACTGCATGTGCACATGTACAGATGCAGAGCATATGCACATGCACACATATAACTAAAAACATACATATCCACACATACAATAACATTCATACCTGCACACACATGCATGTAGACATGCATACATATCTACCTAGTTGATGTTGTATAAATCCCAATAAGAGAGCCTAGTATACATGTTAGAAACCGACTCTCTCTCTCTATTGGTAACATTTATTAAATTATAAAACAAGACGAACACACACACATATATATATATATAAACAAGAAGTGTAAGTCAACAGGTTAAAATTAACTTCGTTTATTCATCATATTCGCCGTTATATATATTTTGGTGATAAACATTATTCAACAGCTATGACCTCATCAGACAGCTAGAACCTGAACAGAAAAAAACAGAAAAACATAATGGTGGAACAAAGTTTACCTCTGTTATTTCGATCTTTTGATAAGACCGGTCCCAATGTATGGTGTTGTTTTCTCAAAGGACTTTGAGATAAGTTGGTATAAAGTCAAGCTTGACGCATAATGCATTGTTTAAAAATGTTCTAAAACATTATGATCAGCTCAGGTTATAGAAGTTCTCTCCCTTACGCTGCTACCGAATATCTGAACACTCTCAAAAACTTCGATTGAGGCTTTTCCACTTGTCATTCTTAAAATGTGAGATTTTCCTTCAAGCATGTTCGCCTCCAACCTTTTTTTTTTTTGCTCCTTTTCTAGATACATTTACCAATCCTTTAATCAAGTCAACTTACGAAGTGAACATGTTTTGCTGAGGTAACGTAACGAAAGTGAAGCATATTCGTTGTTTCAAAGTTTGCTGCAACAGCCTTATTGTGTGAGATCCAAAAGGCTCAACGAGAGAATATCATCATATACGGAATCCCCACCAGAGGCTAAGCGAAAGAAAGCATGGCGATCTAAAGAAAGGGAAGAAGCTTGGTAGTCTGGCGTAGCTGCCAACAGTAGGCATACAACCAAGGATGGGAGCAAGATAACGATATAAACAGTTCAAAAATAAAGGTTAACTTTCCAGAACAACCTGCTATGCAAATTTTGAAAGTAGATTACTTCAGCTCCACCAAAGCAATTAATTACATATGTTGCAAAGTATAACAACAAGGGCAGTGATATGACTATGTTTGCTTCCGAAAAGGCGCCCAATGATGGTGGACTGAATGAGGTCAAATAATAGCAAGCAAACCGTTATATTTCCAGCAGTAAGGCTATTTAGTATGCATCACCACCAAACAGTGGTCAACATAGCAGCCTATATAGAGAATGTGCAGAGAGTGCACTTCACTAACACTACAGCTCATTAATTGACACAAACACTACAAGTACGTTAACTGAAACATTTCCAACAGAGTGTATTTGCCTGATCACTAATCGAAAATGATTGAATCGAAAGAAACCAAACAATTTGCTGGAACGTTAAGGCAAGCGATGCTCTTGGATGTAGTTACTCGCTCCACCACATCAACAAAGAATATTTTTATTTGCAGATATTTCAGCCCCATGATCCAATTACCTCTATCATTTAAAAACTAAATTTTTTGCACATATGTTGTGCACAACATACCAGGCAGCCAGTAGTCTTCACGAAATCCTGCGCTATAATGGCAATTTGAAACAAATTCTAGAACTAGCAGTTACTCGCATGACAATAAATTAAGACAATTATTAGCTGTTATACTTACATCATACAGAATTGACAAACCTCTTGTACTGTAGCATGAGTATAAACCCAATACACCAGGAGATTAACTGAACTAGGCAGAGTACAAAATGACAATATGTACATGAAAATTAACCCTGACATCTACAACTTGATTCATCGGATCGGGCAAGCAATGAACAGAAAATTAGCTAAATGGAAAGTCAATGCCATGCCAGATGAAGAAATGGAGGTATCACAAGAAATCTCTTGAGAGACAAACTACGATATACAAGTCTTGGGTTAGTTTGTGAATGAAAATGCCAGAGAGCCAGGAGCATATCTATCACGGCATTAAAAAAGGATTGAAAATGACAAAGTAGGACATTTTCTCATTAATGTTCCTTGTGGCATCGGCAAAATATTTCTTACAAAACACTTAGCTGCTAAAGTTTGTAAGTGGCATTGCATCAACGATTTTGAAGGGTGGATGTAATACCCTTTCCGTGTTTATCTCACTTTAGACCTAATACTCCATGAATGGCCCCTAAAAAATATCAAGAAACCCTTACCCAAATGTAAGCTCCTGAGAATATGCAAGTTGATCATTTGAGATGAAGCCACTATGAGCCAAAAACGCGCAGTTGAAACCTTCGATTAGACAATGTTCTTTGTGGTGATTTCATGTAGATCTTGCAAGTAATTCCTCGAGCAAGCTGAGTTGATCGGCTCAACGCCTCTCTAGAAACATCTTATGTTTGGCTCCAAATGCAGTGTCTGGGCCTTACCACCATTATCCATGTGCGCTTGTCTAGTGGGGATGTTGTTAATGAGCGGACATCTTGAGAGGGACTCAAAGGATAACATTTAATTTTCATTTAGCCACATTGAAATAGAACAGAGATTGAGAGCTAGAGTGTTAACATTTTCTTCAAACAATATGATCCCAACTGGTTCTGTGAACATGCAGCCTTAGCGCCCAAACATTTCACAGTGAAAAATCAACAGATATGCTACTCGGAGTGAAATGTTGCTATAAA
>OZ024743.1:144613456-144628456 GCA_964016885.1 Eledone cirrhosa | reverse complement strand
ACTTTATTTATTTTATTTGTTCATAAATGGATTAACATATTTCATTTCGTTAATGATTGAAATGATGCATTTTATTGAAAAGAAAATTGATTTTGTTATTCACAATATTTTCAAATGATTTCAGGTCAGTGAGTTTTAGACTGGAATGGGACTCTGAAAAGATGAAAATACAAATAATGGTTTCTTATATAGGCACAAGGCCAACAATTTTGGGGGAGGGGAAAGTCGATTAAATCGACCCCAGTACGTGACTGGTACTTTATTTTATCGACCCCGTAAGGATGAAAGGCAAAGTTAACCCCGGCTGGATTTGAACTCAGATCATAAAGGGCCGTAACTCTATGCTGCACAGCATCTCGTCCGACCCTCTACCGATACTGCCAATCCAGCGCCCTGATGAAAATACAAATAATAAAACATCGATTTACAAGAATCCCGCAAATTGTGTTATTGACGACTCAAGAGTCACCAAAGCTATTGAGAAGATAGTAGTGCCATGTTGTTTGCATGTACAATATTTCTAAAATGAGTCTACTGCAAGTTAAATTATAGTTTGTCCATATTTATAGTGCCGCCGATGTCTAGTTGAACTACTTCATTTGAGAGTTAATTATCTGGACCACGAATACTACGAGATGTTCGTGGTGTTACAAAATATGAACCACCAGTGTCATATTTTCGGTCTATTCTTCAACATCATATCGATTAAATCACCAGCAAACCCAAGCTAAAATGTTGCCAGTGCAAAATATGATTGATTTTAATTGTTCCTATAGTAAGCTTCGTATCGTATTATGTTGCAGTAAATAAAACTAAATAACCTGAAACATCTATGGACTTTACGCTTCACTTTTACAACCTAATTATTTAAATAACAAGTATTTGGTTAGCTATCAGGGTTGAATATCAGTTTGGAAAAGGTGCAGGAACTCATTGTTTCACATGAGTTCCAATTTGGGAGGACTGCCTAAGCGTTCCACTTGATTCTGCTCTTCTTTTCAATGAAAAGTTTAATATGATAAATTTCATTCAACAATACGCCACACGTAACCCTATATTGAACCGTAACATTGTACACCATTTAGTCCGATACGCCCCCCCACCCCACCCCACCCCACCCAAAAAATGAAAGTCCATCGCCTGTTCACTAATATAGGAAAATATTGGTTTATTTTTAATCATACATTAAGCGTCCAGATTTAGAAGTTCCAAATTAAAATAACATATATCAATCAAGAATTACACCCGGATCAGGCGACTGACTAATAATTATATATATTTCGTTTAAAGCGTACTATAAATTTATTAACAATGTACATATAACATACCATGCATAAAAGTCCCAATCTTCGTTACCCATAAGTTCAAAGTCGTATATGTCCGAAGAAGGAAGGATGTTACAAGAAGTTGTATCTCCAGAATACTCGAAAGCCAAACATTGCGTTTTTTCGCATTCTTTTCCACACGCTTGAACAACTCCATTAAGGGTTACTAAGCGATGACAGCCTGTAATACTGGCTCCCTTGATAACATTTTTACTCTCTGCAATTAAATAGTAATTTATGAAAGAACATGTAAATATATATGTGTGTGTGTGTGTGTGTGTGTGTGTGTGTGTGTGTGTGTGTGTGTGTGTGTGTGTGTGTGTGTGTGTGCGCGCGCGTGTGTATTTACTCTGGGTCAAAACGTATTACCTTTTCACGCCACTGAGTGCTTTCATGACTGCCTCAAACAATTCGATCGTATCTGCTATACTGCGGCCACAACTTCGATTTATATTATTTTTTTCTTGAAGTCTCAGTCAGTGATGTTATTTAAGTGGAAAGTTTGTTCAAACGAACATCAAGCCGCTACCTGCAGCCTCAGATAATCAGGACGTATCAGAGGGTTCTTGCTGTTCCCAGCAAGCATGACTTTTGAAGTGTTTCAAAAAAGGGGACTGGACTAATGTTCTTTAACCATCCTTAAAAACTCTTCGAGATAGTACCTAGTGCTCCTATGACAATCGGGACGACCTTGATTTCATGACAGTCCTAAATCCTTTTTAATTCCCACTTTAAATCATGGTATCGGTTAATTTTCTCCTTCTCCTTTTCTTGCACTCTCATGTCTAAAGGCAGGCTACATCAGGCACGATCTTTTTTCCTTGTCCAAAATCACCAGGTCAGGCCTATTGTGTTCTAATTTCTTGTATGTCTGTATCCTGAAATCCCATAGCACCTTTACTTGATTGTTTTCTATCACCGACTCTGGCTTATGCTCATACCACTTCTCAGAATGTGGTAAATTATTTAGTTTGCATAAATGCCAGTGAGTCACCTTTCCTATTATATCGTGCCTCCACCCTTTATAGTGAGTCTGGGCTAGGTGTTTACATTCGGATACGATGTGAGCCACAGTCTCCTTTCTCCCCCCTCTCTCTCTTTCTCTTTCTCTCTCTCTCTTCACAGATCCTATAGAGTGAGCTAGCCTCCTCCTTGTCAATATGGTGTTTCACCCACTTCGTTCCGAGGGCTTGCTCTTGTGCAGCTATTAGCATTCCTTCTGTAGCATTTTTAAGCTCTCTTCTTTTAAACCAGTTCCATGTCTGTTGATCTCTGAATTTTGTTCACTTGAAAAAGGTGCAATGAAGGTTGCTCTTCCACTTTGTTATTACTTCCTCCTTGGTCATCCCCTGGTATATTGTCTTCTCCTTCAGTACAACTTTGAGAAAGGGCTCCCTACTCTCAAACACACATTTGTGCAGACTGTTCTTCTCCATCTAAACACAGTCCTCTAACACCTCTTCCACCTTCAGATCTCTTTAAGTAGAGTCTATCAACATCACGCCTCTTGTGGAATATGCTGTAGGTAGTCATTAGCTTCCTAGTCTTTCTATCCATTTCTTTTAGTTCAGTAACATTCCTCTTCAGAATTCCCGCACTGTACCTAATAATAGACACATCTCGGGAATTCACTGCACTTATGACATTCCTACTAATTAGATGTGATTTTAATACGTTCCTTACTCTCCATATGTATTCAGATCTTATTAATTCTTTCATTTTATTGTTCTTGATGTCATCTGCCCCCAGAACACCCAAATATGTGTATCCCTCTTCAGTGTCGATTTCCTTTATCATCTCACCTGTTGGTACCTGGATTCCGTTGCTTCTGTTCAATTTGCCCCCCCCCCCCCTCATCACTAGGACTCATTAACACCAAATTCCATACATCACATTGCTGAAAATATGGACAGTGTTAACAAGTACATCCAACTCCTTCTCACTTTTTCCAAAGAATTTTATATCATCCATGAAGAGGAGGTGATTGATGGTAAGCTCTCGTCTTTCCAGCTTGTATCCGGCTTTCACTTTTCGCAATATGAGGGACAAGGGTATGAGGGTAAATACAAACAACAAAGGGGACAAACTATCTCTTTGGGAGATACCCCTCTTGATCTCCACTCCTCCAAAGGATTCTCCACCTGATGTCGGAGATCACCATCTCATCTGCAAATTCTAGCCGACTTATTTTACACCCACCAGTCATGATACCATCTCCAACCCAGCTGCGCATGTCAATCCTGTTCATGAAAATAATCAACAGGGAAGGTGACAATACGTACCCTTGGTGAAGTCCGACTCCCACATTGATTGGTTTCGATTTAGCACCATTTATCCGAACACAATTATTCGGGCATTCTTATAGAGACATCAGGACGGCAAGAAGCTGACCATTAATCTCATATTCCTACGCAACCATCCACAGCAGTTTTCCGAGGAACGTGACCACATGCCTTTTCGAGGTCTACAAAACAAGAATACACCTCTTGGTAGTACTCTCGCGAATTCTCAAGGACCTGTCGCAGTGTGAATATTTCGTCTGCTATGCAACGTCCGGGGCAAAACGGCACTGTTCATTAGCTAGCTTGGACTCGTCAGTCGCCCGGTATTAAAATGATTTTAATACCGCTGGAGCCACTTTTTTAACATAAAAACAGGTAGGATTCCCAAAACTAATCAGATCAGAGCAAACATCACGGACGCTCTATCTAAAAATTATTTTTGAAAAGCATTAGAAATGCGCAACCGGTAAAACTTAAAACCAAAACTGAATACTAACCAATACTATTACTAATTCTCACTTATTCCTAATTAAACTATTTTTCACTGTGAACAATTTGTCAGCATTTTCTTTTCCGTTTACCAATATATCATAACTTGTGTGTTACACCTCTATTCTTTTAAATATATATATATATATATATATATATATCACCTCCGAACTATATATAAGTTGCGTGTTATTTCTAATATCTAACGTAATAGTCGAAAATATATCCCAGCCATTGTTTTCCGGGGGCTCATGCAATCGTTCTACTGCGTATGTACAAGTATTCTATTATTCGAGTATAAAATAATGTGAAGGATGTGGCTTTGTGCTTAAGGTGTTCGGCTGACGATCGTAAGTTTATGGGTCCGAGTGTCGTGTTGTATCCTTGAGAAAACAATTCCTTTTCTTTTCACGGTTCCTCAGTCCACGCAACTGAACAATTAAATACCAGCTGCAGCTATGATTTAAATATGCGACAGTTTTGTGTCCCATCCAGAGCGGATCTTGTAGTCGCTTATCGCATAAGAGTCTAGAATAATCTCGGGATTGATGAGCCTCAGGGCGTGAGACAAAATGAGAAAACAGCATAAAATAACTATAAAACTATAAAAAACATACGGGGTAATCCAAAAAGTAAGGTCTCCAAAGCGATGGGGACGCAGAGAAACTGTTCGTACCGCTGTTGGCAACTCTGTTGTGATTGGTGCTTCCTTCACTTCCAAACAAGTATGCGCGCGCTTCTCTGGGATGCTCAATCTTGGCTTGGCAGCCGTTGAGAATGGAGCTCCCGTTGAACGCTACCGCCAAGTGCGAATTTCGCGCAGTTATTATATACGAGGGCAATCCCAAAAGTAAGGTCTCCTTCCGAGGAAAACATGCGTAAAGATCGGCGGATCACTCTGGATGCTCTCTGCATTTTGGTTCCTGAGGTTTCCCGAAGCACCGTCCACAGGATTTTAACGGAAAAGTTGCAATATCGGAAGTCGCAATATCGGAAGGAGACCTTACTTTTGGGATTGCCCTCGTACTTGATTTTTTTTTACCTTTACGTTGATAATAATCTTTTGCCGGGCAGTCACTTTGTCTTAAAGGGAATTCTGCTGCAGATGTTCGAAAAAGTTGACACAACGCCTTCTCATTATCGTAGTTAACTGATTTGCATTGATGTTGTTCAAGACATGTCTTAAGGCACAAGTTAGGATGAGATGAAATATATGAGTAAAATGGATCCATGTCTAACCATGCTGAGTGAACTCGGATGAATTTATCCAGTCCTGAAACAGAGAATATTGCTTTAGAAATTTGAAAAATTCCACACTTTTTTAAGGTGGAAAGAAGTGAATATCTGAAAAGTAC
This sequence comes from Eledone cirrhosa, assembly GCA_964016885.1. NCBI lineage: Eukaryota > Metazoa > Mollusca > Cephalopoda > Octopoda > Eledonidae > Eledone > Eledone cirrhosa. The sequence continues at coordinate 144,623,005 of OZ024743.1, read as the reverse complement.
CTGGTTTATCGATTCTCCTCCTCCATCTCGGTAGAATATGAAGTGAAAACATAAACGGGTGCAACTATACATATATGTGTATATGAGCGTGATTTTTTCCTGCGTTTATATATATATATATATATATATATATATATATATATATATATATATATATATATATAGTTGTTATATAATAAGGTGCATTATTGGTTGTGTAAAATGGTCCAATAACTTTATGTTAGCAATATTAAGTTCTCCACGCTTTTGTATATCTCCAATTCCATTCGAGGGAACAGCTAGATGATGTAAAACGGAGTATAAGTATCAAAATGAAAATCCGAAGGCAAGGTAAAATTCCAAGCATTTAATCACGACACATATTTCAATAAGAGATAGATCGATTGTGAAGCCATGATCGATTATCACTGATCTCATCAGGTGAAAATGAATCGTCTTCAAATTCTTGATATGAGGGAGAAAAAATAACGATGTTCTCTCACAGAATCCATTCCCTCATATGGAGACACACCAGTGAGAGACACGGCCACTGCTATTAGCTTCAGTATTAGCTTGACTGTCTCGGAGCGGAAATGCCCCACTTGGGAGGTGGCGCTTACCGTGACGACGTCTTGTTTACTGTGTCGTTCCATAATAATAGTATGGTAGAGAGGGTGAAGAAAAAAACTTAGCAAATTCTTCAAGAACATAGACCTAAATATAGTATTTGAAGAGAATTTAAAGATAGTTAATTTTCTAGATGTTACACTTAACCTCAATTCAGGACTCTTCCAACCCTACCACAAACCCAACGAGAATCTAAACTATGTCAACGCAAAATCTAACTACCCTAGAATAGTCACTAACGGTATTACCAAAAGCGTGTCTAGTAGAATTTCAGGACTATCTTCCAATGAAAATACCTTTAATAAGATCTCGAATTACTATAATAGCGCCCTGGAACGCGCGGGGCATAGCGAGGGAATCTCATTCAAACGTCCATTAAATAGTAGAAGTAACATTGCCCGCGATAGCCTAGGCCTAAATAGTGACACTCTAGTTAACAGCAGGCGTGATACGAGGGAGGATTCATATAGTCTTCATTTTGTACTGCCGCCTAGTCCCAATGCTGTTGGTACTAATAGAAACAGCCACCCAGGTAATAACACTGGGTCTGAGCAACGTAACGCCAGCGGAAACTCTAATGGTAACCTTAATTGTGGAACCGATAAAACTACCGTTGAACGCAGTATGGAACGAGGGTCGAGTAAGGGGAATAGGGACAGGTGTAGCAGACGCATAGTGGATACAACCCCGGCTATCGAGGGTAATCCCAATGGCGGCACGGGGGGTACACCGCCCTGGAGACTTGGGATGATTCCGAACACAATCGTGACACCCCAGGACACCATCGACCCACAGGTAATTTCCAGTTACAATAGACCAGTAACTACTAGAGAGACAGGTAATTCTAATATAGTTAGTAGGAACAAGAGGCATCGGACACAGAAAAGTCCTGTGGTATAATCCCCCTTACTCCACTGGCCTGACCACTAGTATAGCTAAGCTTTTCTTTAGGGCCTTAGACAAATGCTTCCCTAGATCGCACAGATATTATAAAATATTCAATAGAAATACCATCAAGCTCTCCTACTCCACAACTAGTAACATAGCTCAGAATATAGCTAAGATGAATTATAGTAGACTTAGGACAGCCAATGAGGGAATTAGGCATGGCAGGAACAATGGCAGCTCTATTGAGGAACTGACTCATACACGTGAGGCGAGTCGGGTCTCCCCAACCCCAGGGAATTTACCCATAGAGCAGACTGGAACTGAGACCAGACCCCAAAGGTACCGTGGTCCATCTGGAACTACCCAGATCGATAGCAAAAAATGTAACTGCAGAAGCACCGCCACCTGCCCCATGGCTGGGAAATGCCTTACCAAAAACATAGTCTACGACTGTAAGGTCTCCACTCCTGATAGAACCTTTAGGTATGTTGGGGCAACTGCCACGGAATTTAAGGATAGATGGTATAATCACCGCCATATCTTTAATAGATTAGATAAAAAATAGCACGGCACTTTCGGAATTAGTCTGGAAGCTTTAATGTCAGAATATAGAGCACTCCTTATCCTGGTCCATAGTTTGCACAGCCCAACCTTACAACGGCAGCACTGGCGTCTGCAATTTATGTATAGCTGAAACTTTTAATATTATTAGAGGCGGCCCCCTATTAATTAATAGGAGAGCTGATTTTTTTCAGCAACTGTCAACATAAAACCTCGAAAACCTTCCGCAGGATTTTTGGAAGGTAACCTACCAATAACTCCTCCCTCTCTACTTTAGCCATAGAGTTCTCTCAATAAACGGACAGTCACACACTCAGGTAGTTAGACGGCTAAGATTGTTTGCGCACTTGCAAACGATACTCGGCCTGTTTCCACGGAGTTCTCACAGCTGAGTGCTCTCTTTTAGAATACCTAGCTAATAAATAGTTAGATTGATTACACACTTAGGACCGATTACGCTCTCTATACATAGCTCTACACACAGTACCCGTTTCCTTTAGACATTGAGCTCCCACAATTACGACTGTCACGTTCCTACCGACTGAACACTACACCAGGTTTTGATGCGTGATCATCTTACCATGGAGGACTCACTGTTACGGATTGAACAATGATACTGACACACCATTAATGGGCCTACACACATCCTTTGGATTTTACTGTCCTATGTTTTCTTACTTCACCTCCACCACTCAAACAACTATCTTAAAAGTTCATTGGCCCATATGACGGGAAATCGCACTTGCGGACGCATTTACCCATTACCCAACCCTACACGGAGCCCTTTGCTGGCCTACATTGCTGTTGCTTGTACGCACAGATTTGGTGACACAGATTCTCAATGGGACAGCGGTACACAAGGAGTTCGACATGAGCTGATTGCTTGCTCTTCACATGGATGTGTATATACCCAGACATACCCTTTTTTGGACGATACGGATGTGTATATACCATAACATACACTTGAGGATATGGATGTTACAATTCGATCTATACACGTATAGCAGAACACTGAACTGAACTTACTTGCGCGCGTGTGTGTGTGTGTGCGTGTGTGTATGTGTGGGGGCGTTGGTTAACCCAATATTTCCAATTTACATCGTCAAATTGAGATTTGACCGACATAGCTTCTGTTGCTTTGTGAACTAACTTTCGGTGAGTGCTGTGTTGGTACATTCTTATATTTGTTTTATTATATTTGTTTTCTTTCTGGGACATCGCTTCGGTGTGTGTGAAAGTGTGTCTGTACCCACCCACGCTAATTCTACGGGTTTAATACTGTGTTGATGTGTGTATATATATGTATATATTTTTCTTTGACCTCGAGCCGATGTATGTGGGTGTGGAGTGTGTGTGTACCCACACACTTTTAACTGTGACTGACTGTATCCCTACAGATTTGATTGATGTCCAGAGTTTTTTGCAGCGATAGAAATCTGAAATCTTTTATGACCTCAACTGACGCTAAAAACAGTCGCCGTGTCTCTGACTGGTGTGTCTCCATATGAGGGAATGAATTCTGTGAGAGAACATCGTTATTTTTTCTCCCTCATATCAAGAATTTGAAGACAATTCATTTTCACCTGATGAGATCAGTGATAATCGATCATGGCTTCACAATCAATCTATCTCTTATTGAAACATGTGTCGTGATTAAATGATTGGAATTTTACCTTGCCTTCGGATTTTCATTTTGATATATATATATATATATATATATATATATATATATATATATATATATATATATATTAGGTTTGGTGATCTGAAATAGCGATGTATACATGAATGTATATATAGTATATTTGGCAATATACCGTATGTTTAATTAAAAACATTTAGAAGACCATACGCTATCAGTTTTAAAGTAGTGACTATGTCACTTACTTCTTTTCGGCGAAATAAGGGAGAGAAGCTGACAGTCTGTTTCACGCTGGTTGGCGTTCATCAGAACCACGTACTCCTCTGCTTTCGCCGAAAATCATAGAAGCTGGATTCTTATAGAATTCCAATAATAATCAGGAGCTGATTATTTCAGAGCACCAACCCTAATACCTAATGTTTGCTGGACCGGTAATCGCTCTGTATAATCAGTTCCTTATTATTACTGGAATTCTATAAGAATCCAGCTTCTATAATTTTCGGCGGAAGCAGGGAGTGCGTGACTCTGATGATCTTCAACCAGCGTGAACAGACTGTTAACTTCTCTTCCTTCTTTTGCCGAAAAGAAGTAAATGACATAGTCACTGCTTCAAAACCGATAGCGTGCTCTGAATCAGTTATAAACATTTATATTTGTTGAATTACCAACAAATTGAATATCCCTTCTGCTTATATATATATATATATATATATATATATATATATATATATATATATATATATATATATATATATATATATATATATATATATATTTTAGTCTTCAAATTTATTATTATTACTATATATATATATATATATTTTAGTCTTCAAATTTATTATTATTACTATATATATATATATATATATATATTTTAGTCTTCAAATTTATTATTATTACTATATATATATATATATATATATATATATATATATATATATATATATATATATATATGCATTAATACTTCCCCCTTTCACGACTGCCACACGACCAATATAAACACGCTATTTTTCGAAATTTATCAAGCGTCTAACATAACGGTCTTTTTCTGTTTTCATGAATCCCTATTAATTTCTATCCTTTAAAATTTAGAGATTTTCTCTCACTGCCCATTGTTGGGTTACGTTGTAAGGTCATGATCTGGGCGTGTCCATATCTTAACACCAAATATTGTATTTTATCTGAAGAAAGCATACTATAATCTAGTATCCTTGAAATATGTATAAGGAAATAAATATGTTTTTATAAAATATTTCCCATTTATTAATATTTTTAATATTAATATTATAATACTCCAGATAAATTTAGAATGCTTCATATTTGTTATAAATTTAACTCTGTTGAATATTCATCAGCAAAGCATATAACTCATTGTTTATATATACACACGCGCGTCGAATATGATATCCAACTAGTATTGAAGAATATCCTGTCAGAGATGAGTTAAATATGCAAAGAGCGGCAAGACTTGGTGGAATGAGATCTGATGTAGGTTGATCAGGTACATATTCCCCGTTAACACATATCTCTATGGACCAAAACTACTCATTCCGCCAAGGAAAACAACAAAACACTTGTAGTACCTTTGATATGACGATCCTTGATAAGTTTGTTGACTACCGTAACAACTCATTCGTTGTATAAATACTTTTTGAAAATCTGATATTTAACATTAGCACCGGGCTAAAAATGTTGTCTATTTACTAGATTGCAATATTTGAGCAATATTCATTTAATCGAAGACGTACAATGAAAGGTTAAGATAAACTCAACAGTAATTAAATATTGTAATGCATTTTGTCCGAAGATCTTCCATTTTTGTCACATACTACAGATACAAAAACCTTTTTAGCCCCAGATCAACACTAACTGATCAGATATAAAATCAAAAGTTTTCATCTTTGTTTAATGTGTACTATATCCTGGAATACAATATCTTTAAAGCACATTCTCAGTATTGTCCTTAAAGACTACTCGGCATAATTCAGCACGTTTTAGTATGTCTATTGGCCGCATGAAGGATGATATCTCTTTAGCTCATTAAATAACCAGTAAAATAAAGACGTTGTATATATGAAGAATTATTCAAAATGTAAAGAATAATTGTGTATGTACCCATAACTTCTGATGGAATTGTAGTGGAGCCGTAATTACATACTGCGTGTCTTGGTCACTTTAAACCTAGCGAACCCGTCCCCTTTCCAGGTCTGAACACAACTGATTTCTTCCAGAGAAAGAAACAGAATGATAGTCAGGAAAGGAGAAGGAAATATAGAGCAAGAATCTACTCCAGTATTGGACTTTTTTATCGACTTCGAAAGGATGAAAGGCAAAGTTGACCTCGGCAGAATTTGAACTCGGAGAGCACAGAAAGCTGGGACGAATACCGTAAAGCATTCCATCCGACGTTCTAACAAATCTGCCAATTCGCCTTAAAGATTAATTTGATAGACATAAAATTATACGAGAAACGTCTTTAACAGCCTATAACCCTATATCCACTTAGTTGAATTTTATCTTAGTTGAGCCCTGTCCGTCTACTTGTTGGCCTAATTGCCATACAGATCTCCAAGTACGCTCCTCGCCATGGATAATGTTATTAACTCTGCTAATGGCGTCAAACAGGGTGACATACTAGACCGTCTCCTCTTCGCGCTTGGTGTAGACGACGTCGTACTGAGCATCATAGCAACATTTAATTTGCAACTATAGTTATCAATTATAGGTGAGCCTGCTGGTTCTATCTATTGTGATCTCCGCTCAACTCGCCTGAGTCTGAGATAGTGAATGTTAGATACGACATAGAAGCACTTGAGGGCTCCATCATGAACATGCAATCGATACTTCTCTAGATGCAAGTTACCTCGAAGGAAAATATTTTTTATCCTTTATCATCCTACCATTCGATCACCCCTCAGGTCCAGACTTCACCAGGTCCAACCTCTCGTGAGCAGACTACGTCAGATTGAAGCGCACGCATCTCCCTTTCTGATGACGAACTGCTTCACCAAAGCATTTTTATACCTTAGAATTTTGCATCTTGCCTCACTGATCTCAGTACCGGAGGAAATATGCAACGTCCAGTCTGATGATACTAGATGGCAACAAACCACATTTCTAATTAGATACGGAGGCCTTCTTATTTAGTCCCAAGTTCCATAGGCACTCCTGACCTCTTATTTTATCCACCAAAATTTTCCAAGAGGCAGAAGAACCTATTACGATCGAGTCACTCGAGGTGCTCTGTAAAATATTCTTAACATTCAAATTCAACAGATGAACTGTTCCGCAAGGGACGATGGAAATTCTCTTTTATTTATAACCTTGCCAACTGGTAGGTGGCGGGTCAAAATAAACTCGAAATTAAGAAAGCGAGGAGATAATACGTACATAAATACATACACACACACACATCATACATATATACATACATACACACATCATACATATATACATACATACACACATACATACATACATACATACATACATACATACATACATACATACATACATACATACATGGGGGCTACCAACTCGTTTTCGAGTACGGCCACTACTTTATATCCATGTAGGAGAACCCCTACCGATGCGCTGAACGAGTGTGACTTTTTAGTCCAGCCAGCAACTTGAAAACTCTGGTACAAACACTACACTTGTGACAATTATTGACACATGGTGCTGGGCCCATGGTACCATGTGACGAAAAAGGCATAGAGATCTCCAGATAGAAAGCAATGCCTGTGCCGTGAAGCTTTTATAGTGAGCAAAGGCACTGCACAAAGCCAGTCCCACTCTCTTAACCAAGATGATATTTACCAAAAAGAAGAACAAGTCAACATCATTGGATACCATCAGGGTTGCAGGTGTTATATCAGAGTTTTCCTTCTCTTAGAATTCTGCCTTGACAAAGGCTAAGGGGTCATCTCTCCCGGTGATTTTGGATGGCCATTGACTCTTAAGAGCTCCTTTGCCCTTTGACAGGTTTTGTTTTTAGTCCTGCAGGATGTCCAAAGTCACCCTCCTCACCAAGAAACCTTGGTGGGGTTGCCAGTTTAGTCGCCAACGACCCGACCATGAGACAGGTTGTACTGGGATACATGTTACCAGTAGCACATACATACATACATACATACATACATACATACATACATACATACATACATACATACATACATACATACATACATACATACATACATACATACATACATACATACATACATAGCCCCGACAATAAACATATTAAATATTACAACCATATGGAAGGCTTATACATAATATGAAAGAGTACTGGTGGAATTTTCCAGTAAAAACCCCAATAAAATGCAAATATAACAGACCAGATATAATGATATGGGACAAGGAAAAGAAGGCATGCACAGTAGTGGAAGTTAGCTGCCCAACAGATACCAATATAGTATTAAAGATTAGCGAAAAGGAGAATATATATGCAGAACTTATGAGGTATCTGCAGTTATTCCACCCTGACTATACCTTCAGATTATAGGGGCACTGGGATATGTTAGTAACTGCCTCAGTACAAATATTGTGTAGCTGAGCTTCACTGAACCAGAAAAAAAGACGACTAATTAGGAGGTTACAAATACAATCCAATAATGAAACTGTAAATATATGTAAAACTTTCAAAGAATTCTGCATGTAATAACTGCATATACACATGGATAGATACAAAGCATATACATGTGTATACATGTAACTCAAAGCATACAGATCTACATTTACAATAACACCCATACCTGCACCCCCCACCCCCACCCCACCCCCACACGTATACACACGCATGCATGCAGACATTCAGGCATATTTACCTAGTTGATATTGTATAAATTCCAATGAAAGAGTCTGGTGTCTATGTTAGAAACCGGCTCTAAAAATTAATAAAATAATGAAACCAGAAGAACATACATACATACACACACACATACATACATACATACATACACACACATACATACATACATACATACATACATACATACATACATACATACATACATACATACATGGTGGCTGCCAACTCGTTTTCGAGTACGGCCACTACTTTATATCCATGAAGGAGAACCCCTACCGATACGCTGAACGAGTGTGACTTTTTAGTCCAGCCAGCGATTTGAAAACTCTGGTACAAACACTACACTTGTGACAATTATTGACACATAGTGCTGGGCCCATGGTACCATGTGACGACAAGTGCAGAGAGATCTCTAGATATAAAGCAATGCCTGTGCCGTGAAGCTTTTATAGTGAGCAAAGGCACTGCACAAAGCCAGTCCCACTCTCTTAACCAAGATGATATTTACCAAAAAGAAGAACAAGTCAACATCATTGGATACCATCATGGTTGCAGGTGTTATATCTGAGTTTTCCTTCTCCTAGAATTCTGCCTTGACAAAGGCTAAAGGGTCATCTCTCCCGGTGATTTTGGATGGCCATTGACTCTTAAGAGCTCCTTTGCCCTTTGACAGGTTTTGTTTTTAGTCCTGCAGGATGTCCAAAGTCACCCTCCTCACCAAGAAACCTTGGTGGGGTTGCCAGTTTAGTCGCCAACGACCCGACCATGAGACAGGTTGTACTGGGATACATGTTTCAAGGAGAGATTATGTGTTTAAGCTTAATCTATTCAATCATTTCTTTATTTTTAACCCAAGATCAAAATGTTACTGATCAGACATAAAATCAAATGTTTTATTCCTTAAAGACAACACAGTATTATTCCTTAAAGACAACACAGTATAATCTGGATGTAGATTTAGCTGTTCTTTTAAATAAATCTAGTGGTCGCATGAAGGCTCACTCTTTACCTCGTGAAAAAATACTTTCTCATA
>OZ024743.1:144468456-144608456 GCA_964016885.1 Eledone cirrhosa | reverse complement strand
ATGATCAGATGAAATAATTTGTTCTTTTGCTGATTGCATCTTTGTACCATTGTCTTATATGTTGTAATTGTAATGGCATTGTATAATACGAGACTAAATTACATTCAATATTTAATTAGATACATTCACTTCTTGATTTCATATTCCACCACCGATGGACTTTTCTTTTTCCCATCAATATATGTACCAATAATCTATTGATATAAATTCAATTGATTATTTATACTTTCTATACAATTGTGACTTTCTCTCTGTGAAATGTGCGGCCTTCTACGAAAGTTGGAAGTCAATATTTATTTTTACGTGTATCCATCCGCAACATATTACTTTTTCCCTCTACACAATGAATAGATGAGATTCATCTCTTTATTTATATGCTTCCAGATTGTTATTCCAGAATTATATTTCTTGGATTAATCAATTACTTAATTATTTTTGTAACTTTTGCACTTTTATTGTTCTCTTTTCCTTATGTCCACAAGTTCTTTGTAAATTATTTTGTCATCTTTCTCGACGAAATACCAGGTTAAAACATACAAAGTTATTATCACCGTATCTTGTAAAATACACAATAGTTTGTGTAGTTTAATATATTGAGCAATGGAAGAAAATATCTATATTAGTATGAATTGATTTATATGTCCGTCTTTTCGTTTTTCCCCTTCTTCAAATCTATCTATGATAAGCCCGAAAAGAAATAGAGTTCACACACACACACACACACACACACACACACACACACACACACACACACACACACACACACACACACACACACACACACACACACACACATATATATATATATATATATATATATATTTATATATATGTATATATGTGTGTGTATATATATATAGAAGTTTATCCCGGGTTCAATCGGGGGGTAACCACAGTAAGTAAGGGACTCAATACAAAGCAGAGTATAAATATTTAATATAGAAAAGGCTTCTACAGGACTATAACTGTTTCATTCGGGAGAAATCATCAGGAAGCGCCTGAGGGGCTTCCTGATGATTTCTCCCGAATGAAACAGTTCTAGTCCTGTAGAAGCCTTTTCTATATAAATATATATATACGTACCCGTTTACGTGTGTTGTATTGAAGCGAATAACTATGTGTATACTCTGGGAGTGTATTTAACATTACCTATTGAGTACGCCGAGCTGCAACCAGTCCTAGCATTGATACCTATGCTGCGTCCGTCAACTTATTATTATATATATATATATATGTATATACATATATATATATATATATATATATATATATATATATATATATATATATATATATATATATATATATATATATATATATATATAGTAATAATAATAAATGTGAAGACTAAAATCCAAAGAGGGTTCGATAAGGATAAATATATATCAAATATATAAGAACCATAGAGCAAATATTTATTAAAATAACAGATTAAAGTTTAAGCAAAGAATCGCTGCTTTCACTCTTAACGGATCTTCTGAAACTAAAAAAATCAATCTGTGAGTGCAGAAGTAAATATTTTGAATAAAGTTGCAACCGAAGGAAAACAGGAAGACGATACTTTGGTTCGTGGAGACGTTCCCTGGCAATGAACGAAAAAAAACGAAGATAATACGTCGTTATGTGGAGTGTTGAGAACAAATACACGCAAAGACAAAACCACGTTTATGGTATAAAAGGAGTCGTAGACTAATATTCTATTTAGGAAACCGAATGATTCTGGGCTTCGGAGTTAAGAATAATTGTTTCTACCTTTGGCACAAGGCCAGCAATTATCCCAGTGTATTACTGCTACTTTTAATTTTATCGACCCCGTAAGGATGAAAGGCAAAGTTAACCTCGGAGGGATTTGAACTCAGTCCGTAAAGGGACGTAACTATGCTGCAAAGCATGGCGCCCGACCCTCTACCGATACTGCCAATCCACCATAAATTAGTAGAACGAAAATGACAGGGGTTATTAAAATCATAAAAGTAATAATAATAAATATATACATACACACATCTATATACGTACAAACGCGTGCATACGCGAAAACACCCACCATGCATGCATATACATGCACGTACACATAAAGGCGCGCACACGTACATAAGCCGCGCAACACATGTACCCGCACACATACGAACGTATACACCAAATACACATAAAAAATATATATGTGTTGTGTGTGTGTGTATATACATATAATTATATAAACGTATATAAATATACACACATAAATACGTATATAACGCACGCGCACAAATACCTATGGGTAAATACACATATGTTCACCAAACGTTACGTATACCAAAACTCAAGTACACATATACACACCTTACATACGTGCAAACACGCATACACTCATACACACATAACCATATACACATATATCAGTATATATAATATAATATATACACCTATAACAAATACAAGCATATATACGTACCTCCACAAAACATACGGGTAAGGTATACTTACCTATACAAATAAGTAATGGTATAAACATAAAATATACTTAGCTACCACATCAAGACGTAAATTATCCGTGTATTGTTCGTACTATCCGTTGGGGTATAATGTGGGGCTGTAATACAGGAAAGTTTTATGCAATTTGTGTTTACAAGCCGAAATTGCCTCAGATTGTTTGTTTAAGATGTGATCATTGGCGAGAGTATTTCCAGGGCTTCAGCGGCGCAAAGATCGCATGGTCTTTTATTTCCGTTATACGATCTAGTTTTAGCTAGGATCTCCCAGTGTAACATATATTGGGTGTGGTTGTCTTTTAGACTCTAGATATAAGCTGAAAGTGACGTCATATTCCTTCTTAAAGAGTTAAGAAAAGAATGGGTGTGCATGTAAAGACGCTGCTTGAATTTATTGGCGGTTAACTCTATGTAGGCCCCACTAGACGTGGGTATTTCGATCTTGCATTTGTAGACAATTTTACTGGAGAGGCATTTCCCGGATAGACGGCTGCCAACCCGATTCCTACAATTACAGTTAGTACTAGCTACAGGGTTGCACGTGTTCCTACGGCTAGGTAATTTAGCTAAATTTGAAGCAGTGATGTTATGTGCAAAGTTAGGAGTCGTAGAGTAAGATATTTTAATGGTATTTCTATTAAAAAGCTTATTATATTTATGTGCTGAGGGGAAATGTTTCTTAATAAGGGAGAGAAAGATCTTAGCTAATGGTGTGGCCATCTCCATATTATATGGTGGGTTATACCATATAATGCGTCGGGATCTATTATTCCTAGGTTTATGTTCATACTTAGTATATGCAACCTTATCGACAAATCCACTCCGAGAAAAAGATCCATTGTAATATTTGGAATGGTCGGTGAAAATATGCTCGTTTGTAGATAGACGGGAAAGCCTCAAAGAAACGTTTCTTACCAGGTTTCTGGTTATGCTGGCAGGATGGTTAGAATTCTTACTGATGTAATTAAGCGTATCATTCGGCTTTCTATACGGGTAGTGCAAGCCATTCAACAAATTGAGGGTAACGCCGAGGTAGTTTACGACCGAGAGGTTGGCCTCAACCTGTATGGAGAGGTTGAAGCCTTGAAACAATTCTGCGAGTTCTTTTCTAAACCGGTCGCAAGCACGGAGACCGCACTTTGTCATGGTCAGAAGACCGTCGTTGTGGTACAAACCACTGCCCACATTGGGGAATTCTTCCTTGATAGAGAAAAGAAGGAAAAGGCCGATAAGATCTGTAACCTCCGCTGAATCGCTGGGGCCCATACTCACGTCGAATGGGGCACTATTAGATTTTTTTTATCCAAATAGAGTCGTCGAAATTAATCACCGACTTACGGGCATTGAGGATGACATCAACTTCGAAATCCTTAACCACCGTGAGCGGTTTAGCAAAAATGATAGCTCTAAGAAGTGGTAAAGTGATGGAGAAGTAGTAGTTATTAATGTCGAATTGGATAAATTGGCAATGTTGCATATGCCATTGAACCAATCAATCACCGCGAAAGAATTATTCCACAGTGCAAGAGGGGCCAAACTTCTAATTTCAGGTATAATTCTATCTAAAATCCTTTTAATAAGTCTACCTAAATCAGACTTCGTAGGGTTAATTAGCCGAATAGAAGGGTTGTTAGCGAAATTGGGTAAAGCGGGGAGAAATAGGGTCCAGAGATTCAGTCCGGTCCTGTATGTTGAGTTCAGAAGTGATTTTAAACTCAGCATGGTTGATGTCATTAAATGACACTCCGATTGGTTTTCCGGTAATCCTTAGTTACAGCATTATGTAGCAGTTGATGGTAAGTACTGCGCTCCATTTGATATAGATTACCGTGCGGGTACATGTGTTGCGCAGGTTTATGTACGTGTGCGCGCGTTTATGTGTATATATGCATGCATGGTGGGTGTTTTCGCGTATGCACGTGTTTGTACGTATATAGATGTGTGTATGTATATATTTATTATTATTACTTTTATGATTTTAATAACCTCTGTCATTTTTGTTCTACTAATTTATTTACATTATTCTTAACTCCGAAGCCCAGAATCATTCGGTTTCCTAAATAGAATATTAGTCTACGACTCCATTTATACCTTAAACGTGGTTTTGTCTTTGCGTGTTCTCAACGCTCCACATAACGACGTATTATTTTCGCTTTTTTCCGTTCATTGCCAGGGAACGTCTTCACTAACCAAAGTATCGTCTTCCTGTTTTCCTTCGGTTGCAACGTTTTTCGAAATATTTACTTCTGTGTTCACAGATCGATTTTTTTAGTTTCAGAACATCCCGTTAAGGGTGAAAGCAGCGATTCTTTGCTTAAACTTTAATCTATTATTTTAATTTATATATATATATATATATATATATATATATATATATATATATATATATATATATATATATATATATATATATATATATAATGTAATCTGAGTTTTTCGAATATTAAAATATTAGATTCATTTGCAATTATGCAAACACCCTTTTTTTTAAAGCCATGTCAGTAGAATGAGCCCCTCATTCTTGTTCTTGTGTTGGCATGTAAACAGAACTGCAGACACTAATGTTTCTGGGTATTACCCTTCATCAGTACAGTTCACTGTTCACCTGCCAACTCTCAGAGCTAGTGAAAATATATAATATTTTCATATATATATACTTTCATATATATATATATATATATATATATATATATATATATATATATATATATATATATAATCATCGTCATTTTACGTTCGCTTTTCCCTGCTTGCAAGAGTGGGACGGGTCCTATTCAGCATAGCATCTATCCACTTGTCACGGTCCTTCGTCATGTGTATATGTCTTATGCTAATTTCCGAGGCCTAGTGACCCAGTTGTCGAATAACAGAACAGCCTGTCCACGAAATTAACGTGCAGTTGGCTGAGTATTTCACATACACGTGCACACTTAGCATGGTTCTCTGGGATATTCAGTGTGGCACATTTTGTGACACGACCGGCCCTTTGAATTAGAAGTTCATCACATTTTTGCTAGCTGAGTGGATTAGAGCAACGTGAAATGTGTTGCTCAACGAAACAACGTGCCACTGCGAATTTAACATACGACTTTACGATCGTGAGCCGAACACCCATAACCACTAAATGACCACCTTCACATACAGATATATGCATAGATATATAATAAATGCATAAGCCCACACATGCATATATACGTGTTAGAGGAGGTAACAAACAAAATATAATGTACTCCATACTATAAAGTAGTGTATTAATATATTTCCTTCGGCTGACTCCAACACTGAAACTACTGTGTTCGACTTCCGTCATTTCCGGAGATGAGTGTTTCAATATATTTGATCAACAGAACATCCTGCTCATGAAATCGACTTGTAAATGGCTGAGTATTTTACAGATACGTGTACGTTCTCATGGAGATTCAATGTGACACAGTGTGTGACAAGCATAGCGCTTTGAATCACAAGTACAATTCATTATTCCAGCTACTTGGACTGGAAAATCGTGAAATAAAGTCTTTCTCAAGAACACAAGGCGCCACCGTGAATCGAACTCATGACTTTGCGATCGTGAGCCGAACTCCCTAACCACAAAGCCACGCGGATACTATTACTGGTAGTATCTTTGTCTGAAAGCTCCACCATTCAAAACAAAAACAACCACACACACACACACAAACACACATACACACATTCACACGCGAAACTACCGATCTATATGTATTTACATGTCTATCTATCTTATAAATATATAATAACTTACAGCAATTTGATTTCGTTCTCCAGTCGACTGGAGCACCAGCATTATTACATTCCTTTGCAATTGCTTCGATCATTCTGCATTGAGACATCATTTTATTCATTTTGTTGTCCACATAAGAACACATATCTATTTGACATGCTTCCAGGAACATTTCGATTCGATCTTTTCCGAGTTTTGCGGCACATTCTTCAAACACTTGGCTTTTAAATATCTCGCATCCTTGCATTTTGGGGCACTTTTCTGTTACCTGTTCAGTGTTACAGCTACAATGAAGAAAAATGTAATTGAATATAAAATATATTGATACATTGTACTTCATATATTGTTGTTAGATATGCATGTGAGTGAGAGAGAGTGAAATTACAGTTTAATAGATTTTTAAAAACTCGGATAATTGTCTATACAAAATATTCAAATCACGAAACTTCACCATGCGCTGGTTATTTTTACTTAATAATCAGACACTATATATATATATATATATATATATATATATATATATATATATATATATATATGTGTGTGTGTGTGTGTGTGTGTGTGTGTGTGTGTGTGTGTGTGTGTGTGTGTATATATACGAGGGTAATCCGTAATCCCAAAAGTAAGGTCTCCAAAGCGATGGGGACGCAGATAAACTGTTCGTACGGCTGTTGGCAACATTGTTGTGATTGGTGCTTCCTTCACTCCAAAACAAGCATGCGCGCGCTTCGCTGGGATGCTCAATCTTGGCTTGGCAGCCGTTGAGAATGGAGCTCCCGTTGAACGCTACCGTCAAGTGCGAATTTCGCGCAGTTATATAGAGGGCAATCCCAAATGAAAGGTCTCCTTCCGAGAAAAACATGCGTAAAGATCGGCGGATCACTCTGGATGCTCTCTGCATTTTGGTTCCTGAAGTTTCCCGAAGCACCATCCACAGGATTTTAACGGAAAAGTTGAAATATTGGAAGTTGCAATATCGGAAGGAGACCTTACGTTTGGGATTGCCCTCGTATATATATAAAGCAATTTGTTTTGAAACAGTGAGCGAAGTTTGAAATTTAGTAGAAGTAGAAGCTTTCGCCTATTTTTGACTAAAGAAATGTTTAGCCTGATAGTGGGGTTTAAAACCCTTTAAAAAGGAAAAAGAATGAGAATGTGCGTCTATACTCATCCTTTTACATTTTTAGAGGGTTTTAAACCCCAATATCAGGCTAAAAATACCTTTAGTCAAAAATACGGTGAAAACTTATATTTCTACAATATATTTCTAGCGTTTTTTTTAATCCATTCAAGCCACTATGTACTGTCTAGCGTGCATGTTTTCGTATCTTCTCTCACCATATGCGATATTTCAGTTGTCTGAAGTTTCTTTAGAAGTGTCGAACATACTGTCTTTACACCTGATAAGAAGTCCTGGGTGGTATGGTTTCGACACTTTTTATGGTGAAACATTCTCTTCTTAGAGTTTGTCCAGGTGTTTCATAGTTATAAAGGTTGGTCTGTACATTTTGATTTACTCTTTTAATTAATATGTATTTTCCACTCCTTTCGTAGCCGTTATGCTTTTCACTCTAGTGGTTCTCTACCCCTCGTAATTGAAAACATACCCTCTTGTATTTTCTCCTCTCTCTCTCCTCTCTCTCTCTCTCTCTCTATATATATATATATACACACACACACACACATATATATATATATATAGAGAGAGAGAGAGAGAGAGAGGGGGAGAGAGAGAGAGAGGGAGAGAGAGAGACATTAAATGAAACATTTAAGTACCAGCTAAATATGATAGAAAAAGATTTGACGGTACTGTCTGCGGTAACCGAGCCATGTACCTGCTGTATACCAGACAACAACCCCAAACCACTATGTTAAGTCTAGTTGTTATACGATTGCTCCTGACCTGTTGATCATAATGTGATATGAAAATAAGAACATAGTTGCAGTTTAATACAGTAACGTATTTACTGTATATATTCGTATATAAGTCGATCCGGTTATAACCGACCCCTATTTTATGTCTAAGAAAAAATAGGGGTTGGTTATAAATTCCAAACCCCGTTTACAAACCGATGCAGGTAATCAACACATTATGTTTAGATGGTGCAATTTTGAAATTCTGATGAGTGGAGACAACATTTATGAAGTTTTAATATTTGATATTTAACGTTTTAGGCGTCGTTTAGAGTATAGAATTTGTTCACAACCGCATTACGTAATGACTTTTTACTAATTTCTGACCGTGTTCAAAGCCATGTTGGTTCAAACCATTCCACGTAGAAGTTTGACGTTGATGAAAATTGGCAAAATATTGACCTCGAATATAAGTATTCCCTATTTTATCATCGAATTTTCTCACATATTAATCTCCCGAACTCTGGTTCGGATATGTAATCATTATTTATCATACACGTCATTACAACTATCATTACGTCCCTTTATGATCTGAGTTCAAATCCCGCCGAGGTTAACTTTGCCTTTCATCCTTACACACGTACTCATATATATATATATATATATATATATATATATATATATATATATATATATATATATATATATATATATATAAACTTAAGAAAATGAACAAAGAGAGAAACAAGGCAACGAACGAAAAACACAGGACACAGAACTCCAGGGTAATTGGCCGTTGAAGTGGACTTTGGCAGTTTCGACCCCTACCAATGATATTGCTGGTCCACCCGGGATCACAGCGTCTGACACAAGCCAAAGCGCAGTCCAATGGTGTAAGAGACAACACAAAACAACAACTATTTAGTAAATAAAAAAAGATATTCTTATGACGTTTAGAAATTGTTTAAATTCTTACGTTGAGTTATTAGGATCAAAGATTCGGTAACTTTCTCCTAATAGCTTAAAATCTTCAGGGCTATGTGATAGTGGTTGGCCAGACTTTGTGCGGTAGTCGTCTTTCTTATCATTACAATCGCCACAAATTCCTGTTACTTTATTAGTAAATGTTGGGGGAAGAGTCACAGCAACTTGGTGAGTTCCATCGAATGTGACAATTAAGCCCCAACTGGTTGTTAGTGTTATTGAGCCAACAGAAAAATAAGCAAAAAATGCTTTATTGTCACTTATTGGCAAAGATCTCCTTTTTGAATTAACCTGGAAATATAATAACATATTCTTGAGTTACACCAGGAAAACAAGTGATTTTATCATTGATCGCGTTAGGACAAACATAATTATTATAGGAGAGTTATTATAGCCATTAAAATGGAGTTACATTGTTATATCATTTTTACAGTGATATTGACCTCGAAATGATGAAAGGAAAAGTTGACCTCGACTGATTTTTAACTGAGAGCAGAGAGCCGGAACGAATATCGCAAAACATTCTATCCAACTTTCTAACGACTCTGCCAACTCGCCGCCTATGTATTTATATAAGCAGATGGCAAACAACTTAAATAACTTCAGTATTCAAATATTGACAGAAGCAAAAAAAATAATTTTCATAAAAATTATGCCTATTTTTCAAGAACGATTAAGAAAATAATTGCTTCCATACATGGAAGAACTGATGTATAGCAATAGAACAGAAAGAAATGATCATATGACATACCAAAATTCTATTGAATGGTAAAATACGGACTGTATTTCCTGGTAACTTCACATCAACGATGCGGTTAAAGAGACCTTTACTGTTTTCCTTTATACTTGTTACTTCAACTGAAAATGATGGAGACTTATAATCTGGTTTGCTCGCTGTCATTGTGTATGTGCACGTACCGAGAAAATGTATCATTTGATCATCAAATGTCTTGTAGTTTGAGTCACCTGATGTTCTGCAAGAACATGGAGGTCGCTCTGAAGAAAATGAATAAATATATAAATGTACCGATTTTGTTGTTATTTCTGTTTACCTTTTAACACACACACACGCACACACATACACACACACACACACACACACACACACACACACACACACACACACACACACACACACACATATATATAAATGAAATCTGAATTTTTCGAATATTAATAATAATATTCGATTCGTTTGCAATTATGAAAACTTTTTGTTATATATATATATTTTGTTATATATATATTTTGTTATATGTATTTGTTAATATGCATAAGGTAAGTATATACGTTCAACAATCTGGCAGGAAGGTATACGTTACTGACGATAGCTAATAAGCTTGAAACTAGTACAGCGTTCCTTTGTCAGTGTTGAACAAACGAGCAACGATGGTTGCTAGACACTACGGCTTAATACGGGATGTTTGTTTACAAACACACCGAGCATTATAATAAATGTTCGGTGAATCCATACGTACATATATATATGTGTGCATGTATGTATATATATATACATACTACTGTACGTCTGTATACATATATGTATGTACGTGTACATACTTATATTTAAGTAACAGCCGTACTAAGAGTGGGAAATGAAATTTCGTTTCATTTTTTCCGTTTATATATATATATATATATATATATACATATATATATATATTCGAAAATACATACATATATACGTACGCACGCACATGCATACATACATACATACATACATACATACATACATACATACATACATACATACATACATACATACATACATACATACATACATATGTGTGTACGTGTGTATGTATGTATGTATGTAGGCTGTTCAGTAATTTTGTTTATTAGAGGATGTGACATTAATATGATCACTCAGTGCTATAACCGAATGTATGTATTATTTAAGTCTCAATTTAAAATGTTTTTATGCATATCGAATGTTACATATGTTTCACAGAAGATTGTCTCTGGTTCTTTATCGATGGGATAGACCCCCCAGTCCAGTATCGATCTGGTCATCAGGCGAATGGACTCAAATCAAAACATCTCTCGGGCCTTCAGCATGTTACCGATATATATATAATCACAGAACGTCTAGGTTTTCTGCGTTTAACGCTCATTTGAAAAGAGAGTCATTACCTTGAAATATCATAAAAAATATTAGATAAAGGCATTATTTTTTCTTTTCTCATTCCTTTATACTAGTACCAGCTTTATTTTTATGCGTATTGAACATTACATATGCTTCACAGATGACTGGCCTTAGGTCGTTATTGATGTGATAGACCTGATCCCAGTATCGATCTGCTTATCAGATGTGTGGAATAAAATCGAACACTATTTCTTACAACCTCACTATAGTATAACATTTTATTAACATACACATGCACACACACACTCACAAATTCTACTGACCAATAGAACAGTCCTCTCCTTTATATTCTGGGGGACATTGACATTGGAACTTATTTCCCTTGTTTGTACACATAGCTCCATTTTGGCATGGACTACTACTGCATGGGTCAACTGAAACAACAAAAATATTTATATTAATTTATCGCCATATATATTGTGTAAATTTAATGACTAATTTATCATACGTAACTTGTGGAAAGTATCATAAAAGATTAACTATATTCGGAAAGGTTTTAGTTGTTTGCTAATTCTGGTGCTTGAAATTTTAAGGCATATACTAATACAATTTTAGATAGCTTGCTATATTAATTTTGCAGGTAACAATTTAATATCCGTACTTATTTCAATCCATATTAGACACTTTGGAAAATATATACATATGATACATATTCTATTCATAAATGGTATTAGTCAAACATCATGGGTATTATTTTGACACTTGTCCTCGAATGTTCTTCTCTATGAACACAAACCTGCATAAATTACTTCGTATTTCGATAATATTTATTCATTCACATAGAGGGGACGCATCAAGTTCTCCCTATATGAATGCATGTCTTTTTTTATTGAATATTATTTCCACTATATTTATAGTGATATTCGTATTTAATATAAAATATTAAAGATTTTCGCTGAAACAATCATCGACTATAAACATGCACCACTATAAATACCAATACTGACCAATAGAACAGTCATCTCCTCTGTAACCTGGAAGACATTCACATTGGAATTTATTTCCTTTGTTTATACATTTAGCTCCGTTCTTGCATGGATTGCTACTGCATGGATCAACTGAAAGAACAAAACAGTTACATTATTTATACATCTCTCCTAGCGAACAACTGTATTTAAGGTGGGGTCGGGCAAAAGTAGAAAAGAGAATAATGATGTGGATATCTCTCGACTGGAAAGTTATGAAAATCCATGAACACATCCTGTGTGCCATGTCCACTTTGCTGTTTATATGAATGGCCCAGCTTATGTCGTTATCAACAATTACGCGCCGATATCTGATGTTGTTGGATGATACGAGGGGTTCACCTGGGGGAAAGGAATATGAGAGTTTCAGTGCTTCCTCTTTTTCACAGTGGATTAATTCGAATTTATCTTCGTTCAGCAGCATATTATTTTTTCCGCCCAATTTGATAACAGCCGGTAGATCTGATTGAAGGCATGTCCGGTCTCCCACTCTATTGATGATTTTCTGGGGCTTTGAATCATCTGCAAAGATTCTTATGTTTCTGCGCTTGATGACATCAGTAATGTCATTGAATAGATAATGAAAAGAAGTGGGCTCAACAGAGTGCCTTGCGGGACGCCAATACTGATTTTGGCTGGGCTTGATTGTACTCCTTCGATTACAACACGTTGGGCTGTTTGTCAGGAAACACTTGATCCATTGCAGTAACTTTCCACAGACACCAATGTTGAATAGTTTTTTCAGTAGAATGTTGTGATCAACCTTGTTAAAGGCCTTGCTGAAATCAAGGTAGATGACATCAATGTTGGAACCCTCTCCAAAAGCTCTTAAAAATCATTAAAGTGACGCAGAAGCTGCGTTAGGCAGTCCCTTCCATTACGGAACCCATGTTAGCTGGAGTTCAGCAGAGTGTTGCTTTCAAGAAAGTGAGTTATTCGTGATCTCACCACAATCTGACGGCCAACAATGACCTTGTGTTTTTCTGCATTATGAAATGAATATGTAAATGCATTAGCGAATAAATAATAATGCCGCTGGAACAAAAACACGGCGTTATGAGACTGTTTGCTTGCAAACGAATCGAATATTAATAATTGTTTCTACTTTTGGCACAAGGCCAGCAATTACCCAGTGCATTACTGGTACTTTATTTTATCGACCCCGTAAGGATGAAAGGCAAAGTTAACCTTGGCGGGATTTGAACTCAGAATGGAAAGGGCCGTAACTCTAAGCGTCAAAGCTTGGCGTCCGACCCTCTACTGATATTGCCAATCACAAATGCATTTACGTATCTGCTATGTTAAAGCGAAAACAAATTTCGTTTTTAATTTTCGGCAAAGCCAGCCAAAATTCGCTCGGTGTGCAAATTAGGCTAATGAATCAGCCGATGTATACTTTAGAGAATGTTATATATTCTGAAGAGTTCCAGTGTGTAGCAAAAAAGAGAGAGATGCACAATCTTGATATGGGGGCAATAACTTCGAAGCAATTGTGAATTGTTTATCTCTGCTACCGTTGGAAAAAAGGATGAAGATAGTCGTCTAGATCACATGGTGTTATGAGGCTGTTTGCTTGCAAACGAATCGAATATTAATAATATTATTATTCACTCACGAATGAATAAATATATATATATATGTGTGTGTGTGTGTGTGTGTGTGTGTGTGCGTGCGTGCGTCTATCTGTGTGTTTGTGTGTGTGCGTATTGTATATTCAGTAATATAAGGGATGCAAAAATAGGAAGAAGTAATCGACAATGCCATAGTTTCTCAATCATCAGGGCTTATCGAGACTATATATCTCCTTGTTTGCTGCAGCTAAAGTAAGCTGGCATCTTATATTATAAATTCATGCTTATATTTGTGAACTGATGAAATTCATTTGTATATATAGATATTTACTCTTTTACTCTTTTACCTGCTCCAGCCATCCGGCTGAGGCCATGCTGGGGCACCACCCTTGTCATATATATACATATTTTTTCTTTCTTCAAACTTACATTTTAGACTTAGCTCCGTCGAATTGATTATTTGTCTAGTTAATTTCTGCGGACTAAGAGAGGATTAACTAGGTAAATTTTATCTGACTGTTCCTCATATGTATATATAGATTTAAATGTAACTTTGAAGATATAATAGATAAATGTTATCGATAACATTTATCTATTATATCTTCAAAGTTACATTTAAAACTTAGCTCCGTTTAAATTATTGCTTATCTGGCTGATTTCTACAGTCTAAAGAGAAAATTGGATAAATTTTGTCTGACTATTCTTCATCTTCAAACTTATATATACACCCTTATATGTACACCCCTTCACTTATTAAAGGGCGAGGGGAAAAAAAAAACAAAAAACCCCACCACACCACAGACATGTTAAATCTCTATATATAGAACAACACACCACATACACATCAGTTTGACAAGCGCACCTCAGCGTGAAAGGTCTTTCTAAAAACGAAACAATACCTCCTACGTTAACCAAGAACTCCTAAGACCTAACCAACAACCAACAACTTAATTTATAAAAAAAATATTTTTAAGAAAATTTTTCTAATCCGGAAAAAAATTCTTTTGGGATTTTGTGAAGAAAATAAATTTGTTGAAAGCACAAGCGAAGCCATTTTTTTCTTCCCCCCTGTCTTAATATATATATATATATATATATTATACATTTAAGTGTGCATCACTATAAATACCAATACTGACCAATAGAACAGTCGTCTCCTCTGTAACCTGGAAGACATTCACATTGGAATTTATTTCCTTTGTTTGTACATTTAGCTCCGTTCTTGCATGGATTGCTACTGCATGGATCAACTGAAAGAACAAAACAGTTAGATTATTTATATATCTCTCTTAATCACTAAATAATATCACACCTATCTCTTGTCAATTAATCATGCAATGAACCACTAATATATTTGGTAAAATCATTTTAGGTGATCTAATAAATTCGCAATAGCAATTCATCATTAGGTCCTTTATTATAGCAATAAGCAAGAGGAACCATTGTCCTGATTAGAACCATTAAGTTCGAAATGTGTAGACAAGTGTGTTCCGCTACTACTGCTTGTGGGGCAGAGCTGGGACTCCTACTTAAACTTACTTATAGTAATGATTATATAGATACATATGACCTTAGCAACCTCTGCCCCACAAGGCCAGCAAGAGGCAGACCACCCACCATTACCTCAATGACCAAGAAAACCAACACAGAAAGAGGAAACGGGTGGACCAGAGCCATACGGACCCGTGAAAACCATAATGAACTAAAGCAAATTATTACACATGCGGTAGGGGCCATTATAGAACTAACCCTTAAGGAACATATGTTCAAATTTAATGGAAAAACATATGCCCAAGAGAAGGGAGCAGCCATTGGTGTTAGCATTGCAGGTGACATAGCTAACCTATTCATGGTATGGTGGGACAATAAACTTAAAGAATAATTAGAAAACAGCAACTTCTTAACCCTGATAATGTACTCTCGCTAGGTTGATGATATAAACATCGTAGTAAACCCCCACCCCACCCCCCACCCCCACTAGAGAACAGTCAGGAATTAGAGAAAAACAACATGGAAAGAATCCAGCAAATAGCTAACTCCATCCACTAGAGTATTAGAGTTACTATACACTACCCAGCAAACACCCCAACCATCGAATACCTGTACTAGACACAGAGCTCTGGTTAGAAACCATTAATAACAAAAAACAAATCCTCCATTCCCATTATGCCAAACCCATGACTTCCAAATATCTGATCCACCGAAACTCAGCTGTTTCGGATCACACCAAAATCAACATACTGGTTGCGGATTTAGTACGGGTGATGAGAAACGTGTCCCGCATGTGCAACCCCAAAGAACTAGAGAGACACATACAACACTTCATCCACCGTATGCAGTTCTCTGGTTACAATCAGAGAGATAAAATCAGAGTATATAGAGGAGCCAGAACCAAATGGGAAAAAAATGGTAAATAATGATACAAATGTGACCTGCCCCTTGTATAGGAGCAAATTTTGGAATAGAAT
Source organism: Eledone cirrhosa (assembly GCA_964016885.1). Lineage (NCBI taxonomy): Eukaryota > Metazoa > Mollusca > Cephalopoda > Octopoda > Eledonidae > Eledone > Eledone cirrhosa. The sequence continues at coordinate 144,592,261 of OZ024743.1, read as the reverse complement.
AGAAAGAACTAGGAATAAGGTTAATAGAATAAACTCATGGTATGATAGCAATAAATACTAGAGTGTAATGTTCATCAATACAACCCCTAGATGTGAATTAGCTTTCAAATTTAGAAGGGCCCTAGATAAACATAAACTCAATATTAAGATAGTAGAAAGACCAGGTACCTCCATAAAAACACTTATTAGCAATACATACCCTTTTCAAAGACCTCCCTGTATAGATAAGAAATGCATAATCTGTAAACTAAGCCCCCATATTAACTGCAAAACTAGAAACATAGTATATAGCATGAGATGTACTGAAGGCCAATGTAAAGATAAGAATATAGTGAACATAGGTGAGACAGCTCGTAGTATAGGAGAACGCTTAAATGAACACTGGTGAAAGCTTCAAGATAGAAAAGAATCATCAGAACTCCACCAACATGCTAAAATAGAACATAGGGGCAAATTAGAGAACATAAGAAATAAAAATAAAATCTACACACAGAAAAGACGCAATGTTTAGACAAATCACAGAGGCAATAAACATAAATGAACTCCAACCAAAAATTAAATAGAAAACATGAATGGAATAGCCACATCACAACTTACAATTAAGGACAAAATGAAAACACACACATAGAACAAACAACCAACTAGTTACATGTAAATAAACAAATAAATAAACAAATAAAAACACACACAGACACCCGGATGAAACACATGCGCAAACTAAACACACAACACACACACACAAACAAGATGGCGTAGGACAGAACAAAGGCGAGGCACAAAACAAAGAAAAGAATCCCCAGTCACTGAAGAGGTCACAGAGTGTTTGACAAAAGAACTTTGACAATATATGAAAAAACCGTCCGGTTGTGGAACCAGCCAACCAACCGGAAATTTATAAATTTTCATATTTATAATTTAATTTATAATAAATTGGAGTGAAAGTAACTGGTGCATGTGTTTCTTATTGGCAACATGACCCTCCTAAAGTATAACAATATCGGTTTCAACACACGTTTTCAGATAAAGAATCTTGCTAAACAAATTCAGAAACGACACACACACACACACACACACACACATATATATATATACGATATTAACAAATGGAAACTATATTTATAAAACCATATTTATTTCATTATACATATTTCAAGGATACCAAGTTAAATTATGGTATGCCTTCATCAGACAAAATACAATATATATCAGTTTTATAAATAAACATTGACGTACCCTTTCAAAATGCAACCGTTACTTTTGGAAGACATCATATATATATATATATATATATATATATATATATATATATATATATATATATATATATATATATATATATAGTTCTATATATGTGTTTATATATAAATATATATATATATATATATATATATATATATATATATATATATATATATATATATATATATAGAGAGAGAGAGAGAGAGAGAGAGAGAGAGAGAGAGAGAACAACTGATGTTATTACATTGAGCTTACTGGTAATAAGGTAGTAATACATTACTGTCTTTCACTGTTTAGGGTTTAAAATATATATAACTATAAAAAGTTTTAGTATATACATAACCACAAATAGTATTCCTAATACTATATATACATATATATATATATATATATATATATATATATATATATATATATATATATATATATATATGTATATATAGTATTAGGAATACTATTTGTGGTTATGTATATACTAAAACTTTTTATAGTTATATATATTTTAAACCCTAAACAGTGAAAGACAGTAATTTATTACTACCTTATTACCAGTAAGATAAATAGCTCAATGTAATAACATCAGTTGTTCTCTCTCTCTCTCTCTCTCTCTCTCTCTCTATATATATATATATATATATATATATATATATATATATATAAACACATATATAGAACTATATATATATATATATATATATATATATATATATATATATATATATATATATATATATATATATATATATATATAAACACATATATAGAACTATATATATATATATATATATATATATGATGTCTTCCAAAAGTAACGGTTGCATTTTGAAAGGGTACGTCAATGTTTATTTATAAAACTGATATATATTGTATTTTGTCTGATGAAGGCATACCATAATTTAACTTGGTATCCTTGAAATATGTATAATGAAATAAATATGGTTTTATAAATATAGTTTCCATTTGTTAATATCGTATATATATATATGTGTGTGTGTGTGTGTGTGTGTGTGTGTGTGTGTGTGTGTGTGTGTGTGTGTGTGTGTGTGTGTGTGTGTGTGTGTGTATGTGTGTGTGTGTGTGTGTGTGTGTGTGTGTGTGTGTGCTAGATTCGAATCTAGCCCCGCTCGCTTTTTTCCATCCACTGAATTATTTTTATATAAGTTCCCAGTGTCCCCGCATTGCCTGGAAACTTAGCTGAGAATAGACTCCCTGATGACGTAAGGCTTCTCTATAGTTATTACGTAACTATATTTATCCCCTTACAGAAACTAATTAGTTGGAGTGAAATTTTAGTAAGTAAGTCAATTTTCATAACTTTCTTATTTACGTCTTTCATATAATTGTTCTGCATTCCCCTGCATAGAACCACAACGTTACTAAGACAAAACATATATATCTGCTAGCATAGGTATGCATCTGTATACATATGTCGGTAGATATATTAATTCTTTATATATATATATATATATATATATATATATATATATATATATATATATATATATATATATATATATATATATATATATATATATATATACATAGCTGTAAAGAGAATATGTCAAATCCTTTCTTAATGACTAAATAATTTTACACCTATCTTTTGTCAATTAATCATGCAATGACCCGTAAATATATTTAGTAAAATCATTGTTAGGTGGACAAATAAATTTGCAATAGCAGGCCATCATTGACAGAGTTATGTCTTTTAGCTCTGTTATCCATTTTAATTTAATTTTCCATTTTTTTAATTTTTTTTTGTAAAACGAATTTACATTCTTTACTTCCGTTATGCATTTTAATTTTAATAATATATTTTTTTTAATTTCTATAATTTTGTTTCTTGAAAACCAAACCTAGTTTTAGAAGCACTTCTCCAACACCACGAACCATTTATCCGAATTTAGTATCTATATCAACTTTCTGAGAATACACACACACACATGTGCAAATTCATGTTTATTTATTCACACGTATACATATTAATTAGGTAGACACAAAGGTAGTCACAGATATGCCTCGAGCGTCTACTACTTTTATTTGTGGTCTTCCATATACTCGTACCACCGATACTCAGTATACATATATATATATATATCTATGTATAGTAACATACATGTGTTTATATATATATAGGTACATACATGTGTTTATATATGTTCATATATATATATATATATATATGTGTGTGTGTGTGTGTGTGTGTGTGTGTGTGAACATATATAAACACATGTATGTAACTATACATATACATGTATACACATAAAATTAGAGAGAACATATTAGATCTTTCTATATGTATACGTGGCATTTCATAGTATTCGGAGTGCATCACTATAAATACCAATACTGACCAATAGAACAGTCGTTTCCTCTGTAACCTGGAAGACATCCACATTGGAATTTATTTCCTTTGTTTGTACATTTAGCTGCGTTCTTGCATGGATTGCTACTGCATGGATCAACTGAAAGAACAAAACAGTTACATTATTTATATATCTCTGTTAATCACTAAATAATATCACACCTATCTCTTGTCAATTAATCATGCAATGATTTACTAATATATTTGGTAAAACGTAAAATAAATTCGTAATAGCAGTCCATCATTGACAGTATTACGTCTTTTAGGTACTTTATTATAGCAATAAGCAAGAGGGGCCATTGTCTTGATTAGAACCATTAAGTTCGAAATGTGTAGACATGTGTCCTCCGCTGCTACTGCATGATTCCAGTAGACGGAGCTTGCAGTCGGCCTTCCATTCACAGCTAGGCTTTTAAAATATTTATTTATTAAATATACTGTATATCTAAATATTTATAAGATTCACATAAATACATGTATACAGCTATGCGACAGGTAAATTTTAATTCCATTTCACCTTGAGGCAACTTACACAGCTTCGTATGTAAATGAGGCTAATCAGCCCAACTACACAGACGAAAAAAGTATATATTTTCGCCTGTCTTAAAGTCCAGCAGTTTGCAAAAGGAAACATTGTCCTGGTGTGAAGAATTAAGTTCAAAATCCACAGACTAATATCCTCCGCAGCTTCTGCTATATTCTGCTAGACGGCACTTGCCGCGAGCCTTCTAATCATAGCTGAGCTTTCAGAATATTTATTTATTAATCATACTGTATATCTTTAGATATACGAACTTCACACACATATATGTATACAGCAATGTCGAAGATACATTTTAAATAAATATATATATATAGGTATATCCGAAGGCAAGGTAAAATTCCAATCATTTAATCACGACACATGTTTCAATAAGAGATAGATCGATTGTGAACCCGTGATCGATTGACACTGATCTCATCACCTGAAAATGAGTTGTCTTAAAATTCTTGATATTAGGGAGAAAATTAACGATGTTCTCTCACAGAATCCATTCCCTCATATGAAGACACCTTCCAAAAATCCTGCGGAAGGTTTTCTAGGTTCTATGTTGGCAGTTGCTGAAAAAATCAGCTCTCCTATTAATTAATAGGGAGCCGCCTCTGATAATATTAAAGGTTTCAGCTATACATAAATTGCAGACGCCAGTGCTGCCGTTGTAAGGTTGGGCTGAGCAAACTATGGACCAGGATAAGGAGTGCTCTATATTCTGACATTTAAGCTTCCAGACTAATTCAGAAAGTGCCGTACTATTTTTTTAATCTCATCTATTAAAGGTATGGCGGTGATTATATCATCTATCCTTAAATTCCGAATGAATTCTGTTAGAGAACATCGTTATTTTTCTCCCTCATATCAAGAATTTGAAGACAACTCATTTTCACCTGATGAGTTCAGTGATAATAGATCATGGCTTCACAATCGATCTATCTTTTATTTAAACATGTGTCGTGATTAAATGATTGGAATTTTACCTTGCCTTCGGATTTTCATTTTGATACTTATACTCCGTTTTACATCATCTAGCTGTTCCCTTGAACAGAATTGGAGATATATAAAAGCGTAGAGAACTTAATATTGGTAACATAAATTTATTGGAACATTTTACACAACCAATATTGCACCTTACTATATAACAACTATATATATGGGTATATATAGATATAGACATTTATACATACATATATATATATATATATATATATATATATATATATATAAACACATGTATAGAACTATATATAAACATACATACACACACATAAATATAGAAAAAAATATAAAGACAACATGTGAAATCTTTCTATATGAATATGCGACATTTTTATAGACTTATGAGTGCATCACTATAAATACCAATACTGACCAATAGAACAGTCGTTTCCTCTGTAACCTGGAAGACATTCACATTGGAATTTATTTCCTTTGTTTGTACATTTAGCTCCGTTCTTGCATGGATTGCTACTGCATGGATCAACTGAAAGAACAAAACAGTTACATTATTTATATATCTCTCATAATCACTAAATAATATCACACCTATTTCTTGTCAATTAATCATGCAATGATCCACTAATATATTTGGTAAAACGTAAAATAAATTCGTAATAGCAGTCCATCATTGACAGTATTACGTCTTTTAGGTCTTTTATTATAGCAATAAGCAAGAGGAACCATTGTCCTAATTAGAACCATTAAGTTCGAAATATGTAGACATGTGTCCTCCGCTGTTACTGCATGATTCCACTAGACGGCGCTTGCCGTCGGCCTTCCATTCATAGCTGGGCTTTTAAAATATTTATTTATTAAATATACTGTCTATCTAAATATTTATAAAATTCACATAAATACATGTATACAGCTACAACACAGGTAAATTTTAATTCTATTTTACCTTGAGTCAACTTACACAGCTTCGTATGTAAATGAGGCTAATCAGCCCAATTACACAGACGAAAAAAGTATATATTTTCGCCTGTCTTAAAGTCCAGCTGTTTGCAAGAGGAAACATTGTCCTGGTGTGAAGAATTAAGTTCAAAATCCACAGACTAATATCCTCCTCTGCTTCTGCTATATTCTGCTAGAGGGCACCTGCCGCGAGCCTTCTAATCATAGCTGAGCTTTCAGAATATTTATTTATTAATCATACTGTATATCTTTAGATATACGAACTTCACACACATATATGTATACAGCAATGTCGACGATACATTTTAAATAAATATATATATCTAGGTATATCCGAAGGCAAGGTAAAATTCCAATCATTTAATCACGACACATGTTTCAATAAGAGATAGATCGATTGTGAAGCCGTGATCGATTATCACTGATCTCATCAACTGAAAATGAGTTGTCTTAAAATTCTTGATATTAGGGAGAAAAATAACGATGTTCTCTCACAGAATCCATTCCCTCATATGAAGACACACAAGTGAGACACACGGCGACTGCTATTGACTTCAGTTGAGGTCATAAAAGTTGTCAGAATTCTATCGCTGCAAAAGACGCTGACCATCAATCAAGTCTGTAGGGATATAGTTAATGTGAGTGGGTACACACACACTCCACACCAACATACACCGGCTCGAGGTCAAAAAAAAAAATATATACATATATATACACACATCAACACAGTATCAAACCTGTAGAATTATAAAGGTCACAGAAAAAAAAAAAATTTAAGAATGTACCAACACAGTATTCACCGAAAGTTAATTCACAAAACAACAGATGGTACATTGGTCAAATCTCAATTTGACGATGTAAATTGGAAATACTGGGTTAACCAACGCCCCATACCCACACACACACACACACACACACACACACACACACACACACACACACACACACACACACACACACACACACACACACACACACACACACACACACACACACACACACACACACACACACACACACACAAGCAAGTAAGTTTAGTTCAGTGTTCTGCTATACGTGTATAGATTGAATTGTAACATCCATATCCTCAAGTGTATGTTATGGTATATACTCATCCGTATCGTCCAAAAAAGGGTATGTCTGGGTATATACACATCCATGTGAAGAGCAAGCAATCAGCTCATATCGAACTCAGTATGTACCGCAGTCCCATTGAGAATCCGACTCACCAAATCTGTACGTGCCGTACGTGCAAGCAACCACAATGTAGGCCAGCAGGGGCTCCGTGTAGGGTTGGGTATTGGGTAAATGCGTCAGTAAGTGAGATTTCCCGTCATATGGGCCAATGAACTTTTAAGATAGTTGTTTGAGTGGTGGAGGTGTGTTATCCAACACAGAAGGTGAAGTAAAAAAACACAGGATAGTAAAATCCAGAGGATGTGTGTAGGCCCATTAATGGTGTGTAAGTATTATTGTTCAATCCGTAACAGTGAGTCCTCCATGGTTGGATGATCACGGATCAAGACCTAGTGTAGTGTTCAGTCGGTAGGGACGTGACAGTCGCAATTGTGGGAGCTCAATATCTAAAGGAAACGGGTACTGCGTGTAGAGTTATGTATAGAGAGCGTAACTGGTCCTAACTAAGTGTGTAATACGACTAGCTATAGACCAACTGAGAGAACTCAATGGTTAGGGTACCTTAAAGTAAAGGTAGGTGAGCGTAATCGGTCATGCCTCTGGTTGCAATCAATTACTAACTAGGTATTCTAAGTGTGTAATCAATCTAACTATTTACTGGCTAGGTATTCTAAAAAAGTGCACTCAGCTGTGAGAACTCCGTGGAAACAGGCCGAATTTCGTTTGTAAGTGCGCAATCAATCTTAGCCGTCTAACTACCTGAGTGTGTGACTGTCTTTTTATTGAGAGAACTCTATGACTAAAGTAGAGAGGGAGGAGTTAGTGGTAGGTTACCTTCCAAAAATCCTGCGGAAAGTTTTCGAGGTTCTATGTTGGCAGTTACTGAAAAAAAATCAGCTCTCCTATTAATTAATAGGGGGCCGCCTCTGATAATATTAAAGGTTTCAGCTATACATAAATTGCAGACGCCAGTGCTGCCGTTATAAGGTTGGGCTGAGCAAACTATGGACCAGGATATGGAGTGCTCTATATTCTGATATTTAAGCTTCCAGACTAATTCAGAAAGTGCCGTGCTATTTTTTTTTTATCTAATCTATTAAAGTTATAGCGGTGATTATACCATCTATCCTTAAATTCCGAATGAATTCTATGAGAGAACATCGTTATTTTTCTCCCTCATATCAAGAATTTGAAGACAACTCATTTTCCCCTGATGAGTTCAGTGATAATAGATCATGGCTTCACAATCAATCTATCTCTTATTTAAACATGTGTCGTGATTAAATGATTGGAATTTTACCTTGCCTTCGGATTTTCATTTTGATACTTATACTCCGTTTTACATCATCTAGCTGTTCCCTTGAACGGAATTGGAGATATACAAAAGCCTGGAGAACTTAATATTGCTAACATAAATTTATTGGACCATTTTACACAACCAATAATGCACCTTACTATATAACAACTATATATATAGGTATATGTAGATATAGACATTTATACATACATATATATATATATATATATATATATATAAACACATGTATAGAACTATACATAAACATACATACACACACACATAAATATAGACATAAATATAAAGACAACATGTGAAATCTTTCTATATAAATATGCAACATTTTTATAGACTTATGAGTGCATCACTATAAATACCAATACTGACCAATAGAACAGTCCTCTCCTCTATAACCTGGAAGACATTCACATTGGAATTTATTTCCTTTGTTTGTACATTTAGCTCCGTTCTTGCATGGATTGCTACTGCATGGATCAACTGAAAGAACAAAACAGTTACATTATTTATATATCTCTGTTAATCACTAAATAATATCACGCCTATCTCTTGTCAATTAATCATGCAATGATTTACTAATATATTTGGTAAAACGTAAAATAAATTCGTAGTAGCAGTCCATCATTGACAGTATTACGTCTTTTAGGTCTTTTATTATAGCAATAAGCAAGAGGAACCAATGTCCTGATTAGAACCATTAAGTTCGAAATATGTATACATGTGTCCTCCGCTGCTACTGCATGATTCCACTAGACGGCGCTTGCAGTCGGCCTTCCATTCACAGCTAGGCTTTTAAATTGTTTATTCATTAAATATACTGTATATCTAAATATTTATAAAATTCACATAAATACATGTATACAGCTATGCGACAGGTAAATTTTAATTCCATTTCACCTTGAGGCAACTTACACAGCTTCGTATGTAAATGAGGCTAATCAGCCCAACTACACAGACGAAAAAAGTATATATTTGCGCCTGTCTTAAAGTCCAGCAGTTTGCAAAAGGAAACATTGTCCTGGTGTGAAGAATTAAGTTCAAAATCCACAGACTAATATCCTCCGCTGCTTCTGCTATATTCTGCTAGACGGCACTTGCCGCGAGCCTTCTAATCATAGCTGAGCTTTCAGAATATTTATTTATTAATCATACTGTATATCTTTAGATATACTAACTTCACACACATATATGTATAAATCAATGTCGACGATACATTTTAAATAAATATATATATCTAGGTATATCCGAAGGCAAGGTAAAATTCCAATCATTTAATCACGACACATATTTCCACTGATAATATTAAAGGTTTCAGCTATACATAAATTGCAGACGCCAGTGCTGCCGTTGTAAGGTTGGGCTGTGCAAACTATGGACCAGGATAAGGAGTGCTCTATATTCTGAAATTTAAGCTTCCAGACTAATTCAGAAAGTGCCGTGCTATTTTTTTAATCTAATCTATTAAAGGTATGGCGGTGATTATACCATCTATCCTTAAATTACGAATGAATTCTGGGAGAGAACATCGTTATTTTTCTCCCTCATATCAAGAATTTGAAGACAACTCATTTTCACCTGATGAGATCAGTGATAATCGATCATCGCTTCACAATCGATCTATCTCTTATTTAAACATGTGTCGTGATTAAATGATTGGAATTTTACCTTGCCTTCGGATTTTATTTTGATACTTATACTCCGTTTTACATCATCTAGCTGTTCCCTTGAACGGAATTGGAGATATATAAAAGCGTAGAGAACTTAATATTGCTAACATAAATTTATTGGAACATTTTACACAACCAATATTGCACCTTAATATATAACAACTATACATATAGGTATATATAGATATAGACATTTATACATACACACATATATATATATATATATATATATATATATATATATATATATATATATATATATATATATATATATATATATATATATATATATATATATATATATATATATAAATATATATATATATATATATATATATATAAACACATGTATAGAACTATACATAAACATACATACACACACACATAAATATAGACATAAATATAAAGACACCATGTGAAATCTTTCTATATGAATATGCGACATTTTTATAGACTTATGAGTGCATCACTATAAATACCAATACTGACCAATAGAACAGTCGTCTCCTCTGTAACCTGGAAGACATTCACATTGGAATTTATTTCCTTTGTTTGTACATTTAGCTCCGTTCTTGCATGGATTGCTACTGCATGGATCAACTGAAAGAACAAAACAGTTAGATTATTTATATATCTCTCTTAATCACTAAATAATATCACACCTATCTCTTGTCAATTAATCATGCAATGATCTACTAATATATTTGGTCAAACGTAAAATAAATTCGTAATAGCAGTCCATCATTGACAGTATTACGTCTTTTAGGTCCTTTATTATAGCAATAAGCAAGAGGGACCATTGTCCTGATTAGAACCATTAAGTTCGAAATGTGTAGACATGTGTCCTCCGCTGCTACTGCATGATTCCACTAGACGGCGCTTGCAGTCGGCCTTCCATTCATGGCTGAGCTTTTAAAATGTTTATTTATTAAATATACTGTATATCTAAATATTTATAAAATTCACATAAATACATGTATACAGCTATGCCACAGGTAAATTTTAATTCCATTTCAGATTGAGGCAACTTACACAGCTTCGAATGTACATGAGGCTAATCAGCCCAACTACACAGACGAAAAAAGTATATATTTGCGCCTGTCTTAAAGTCCAGCAGTTTGCAAAAGGAAACATTGTCCTGGTGTGAAGAATAAAGTTCAAAATCCACAGACTAATATCCTCCTCTGCTTCTGCTATATTCTGCTAGACGGCTCTTGCCGCGAGCCTTCTAATCATAGCTGAGCTTTCAGAATATTTATTTATTAATCATACTGTATATCTTTAGATATACGAACTTCACACACATATATGTATAAATCAATGTCGACGATACATTTTAAATAAATATATATATCTAGGTATATCCGAAGGCAACGTAAAATTCCAATCATTTAATCACGACACATGTTTCAATAAGAGATAGATCGATTGTGAAGCAGTGATCGATTATCACTGATCTCATCCACTGAAAATGAGTTGTCTTAAAATTCTTGATATTAGGGAGAAAAATAACGATGTTCTCTCACAGAATCCATTCCCTCATATGAAGACACACAAGTGAGAGACACGGCGACTGCTATTAACTTCAGTTGAGGTCATAAAAGTTGTCAGAATTCTATCGCTGCGAAAGACGCTGACCATCAATCAAATCTGTAGGGATATATTTATGTGACTGGGTACACACACACTCCACACCAACATACACCGGCTCGAGGTCAAAGAAAAAAATATATACATATATATACACATATCAACACAGTATCAAACCTGTAGAAGTATAAAGGTCACAGAAAAAAAAAAAAAATTAAGAATGTACCAACACAGTATTCACCGGAAGTTAATTCACGAAACAACAGATGGTACATTGGTCAAATCTCAATTTGACGATGTAAATTGGAAATACTGGGTTAACCAACGCCCCATACCCACCACACACACACACACACACACACACACACACACACACACACACACACACACACACACACACACACACACACACACACACACACACACACACACACACACACACACAAGCAAGTAAGTTCAGTTCAGTGTTCTGCTATACGTGTATAGATTGAATTGTAACATCCATATCCTCAAGTGTATGTTATGGTATATACACATCCGTATCGTCCAAAAAAGGGTATGTCTGGGTATATACACATCCATGTGAAGAGCAAGCAATCAGCTCATATCGAACTCAGTATGTACCGCAGTCCCATTGAGAATCCGACTCACCAAATCTGTACGTGCCGTACGTGCAAGCAACCACAATGTAGGCCAGCAGGGGCTCCGTGTAGGGTTGGGTATTGGGTAAATGCGTCAGTAAGTGCGATTTCCCGTCAAATGGGCCAATGAACCTTTAAGATAGTTGTTTGAGTGGTGGAGGTGTGTTATCCAACACAGAAGGTGAAGTAAAAAAACACAGGATAGTAAAATCCAGAGGATGTGTGTAGGCCCATTAATGGTGTGTAAGTATTATTGTTCAATCTGTAACAGTGAGTCCTCCATGGTTAGATGATCACGGATCAAGCCCTAGGGTAGTGTTCAGTCGGTAGGGACGTGACAGTCGCAATTGTGGGAGCTCAATATCTAAAGGAAACGGGTACTGCGTGTAGAGTTATGTATAGAGAGCGTAACTGGTCCTAACTAAGTGTGTAATACGACTAGCTATAGACCAACTGAGAGAACTCAATGGTTAGGGTACCTTAAAGTAAAGGTAGGTGCGCGTAATCGGTCATGCCTCTGGTTGCAATCAATTACTAACTAGGTATTCTAAGTGTGTAATCAATCTAACTATTTACTAGCTAGGTATTCTAAAAAAGTGCACTCAGCTGTGAGAACTCCGTGGAAACAGGCCGAATTTCGTTTGTAAGTGCGCAATCAATCTTAGCCGTCTAACTACCTGAGTGTGTGACTGTCTGTTTATTGAGAGAACTCTATGACTAAAGTAGAGAGGGAGGAGTTAGTGGTAGGTTACCTTCCAAAAATCCTCCGGAAAGTTTTCGAGGTTCTATGTTGGCAGTTACTGAAAAAAAATCAGCTCTCCTATTAATTAATAGGGGGCCGCCTCTGATAATATTAAAGGTTTCAGCTATACATAAATTGCAGACGCCAGTGCTGCCGTTATAAGGTTGGGCTGAGCAAACTATGGACCAGGATATGGAGTGCTCTATATTCTGATATTTAAGCTTCCAGACTAATTCAGAAAGTGCCGTGCTATTTTTTTTTTTATCTAATCTATTAAAGTTATAGCGGTGATTATACCATCTATCCTTAAATTCCGAATGAATTCTATGAGAGAACATCGTTATTTTTCTCCCTCATATCAAGAATTTGAAGACAACTCATTTTCCCCTGATGAGTTCAGTGATAATAGATCATGGCTTCACAATCAATCTATCTCTTATTTAAACATGTGTCGTGATTAAATGATTGGAATTTTACCTTGCCTTCGGATTTTCATTTTGATACTTATACTCCGTTTTACATCATCTAGCTGTTCCCTTGAACGGAATTGGAGATATACAAAAGCCTGGAGAACTTAATATTGCTAACATAAATTTATTGGACCATTTTACACAACCAATAATGCACCTTACTATATAACAACTATATATATAGGTATATGTAGATATAGACATTTATACATACATATATATATATATATATATATATATATAAACACATGTATAGAACTATACATAAACATACATACACACACACATAAATATAGACATAAATATAAAGACAACATGTGAAATCTTTCTATATAAATATGCAACATTTTTATAGACTTATGAGTGCATCACTATAAATACCAATACTGACCAATAGAACAGTCCTCTCCTCTATAACCTGGAAGACATTCACATTGGAATTTATTTCCTTTGTTTGTACATTTAGCTCCGTTCTTGCATGGATTGCTACTGCATGGATCAACTGAAAGAACAAAACAGTTACATTATTTATATATCTCTGTTAATCACTAAATAATATCACGCCTATCTCTTGTCAATTAATCATGCAATGATTTACTAATATATTTGGTAAAACGTAAAATAAATTCGTAGTAGCAGTCCATCATTGACAGTATTACGTCTTTTAGGTCTTTTATTATAGCAATAAGCAAGAGGAACCAATGTCCTGATTAGAACCATTAAGTTCGAAATATGTATACATGTGTCCTCCGCTGCTACTGCATGATTCCACTAGACGGCGCTTGCAGTCGGCCTTCCATTCACAGCTAGGCTTTTAAATTGTTTATTCATTAAATATACTGTATATCTAAATATTTATAAAATTCACATAAATACATGTATACAGCTATGCGACAGGTAAATTTTAATTCCATTTCACCTTGAGGCAACTTACACAGCTTCGTATGTAAATGAGGCTAATCAGCCCAACTACACAGACGAAAAAAGTATATATTTGCGCCTGTCTTAAAGTCCAGCAGTTTGCAAAAGGAAACATTGTCCTGGTGTGAAGAATTAAGTTCAAAATCCACAGACTAATATCCTCCGCTGCTTCTGCTATATTCTGCTAGACGGCACTTGCCGCGAGCCTTCTAATCATAGCTGAGCTTTCAGAATATTTATTTATTAATCATACTGTATATCTTTAGATATACTAACTTCACACACATATATGTATAAATCAATGTCGACGATACATTTTAAATAAATATATATATCTAGGTATATCCGAAGGCAAGGTAAAATTCCAATCATTTAATCACGACACATATTTCCACTGATAATATTAAAGGTTTCAGCTATACATAAATTGCAGACGCCAGTGCTGCCGTTGTAAGGTTGGGCTGTGCAAACTATGGACCAGGATAAGGAGTGCTCTATATTCTGAAATTTAAGCTTCCAGACTAATTCAGAAAGTGCCGTGCTATTTTTTTAATCTAATCTATTAAAGGTATGGCGGTGATTATACCATCTATCCTTAAATTACGAATGAATTCTGGGAGAGAACATCGTTATTTTTCTCCCTCATATCAAGAATTTGAAGACAACTCATTTTCACCTGATGAGATCAGTGATAATCGATCATCGCTTCACAATCGATCTATCTCTTATTTAAACATGTGTCGTGATTAAATGATTGGAATTTTACCTTGCCTTCGGATTTTATTTTGATACTTATACTCCGTTTTACATCATCTAGCTGTTCCCTTGAACGGAATTGGAGATATATAAAAGCGTAGAGAACTTAATATTGCTAACATAAATTTATTGGAACATTTTACACAACCAATATTGCACCTTAATATATAACAACTATACATATAGGTATATATAGATATAGACATTTATACATACACACATATATATATATATATATATATATATATATATATATATATATATATATATATATATATATATATATATATATATATATATATATATATATATATATATATAAATATATATATATATATATATATATATATAAACACATGTATAGAACTATACATAAACATACATACACACACACATAAATATAGACATAAATATAAAGACACCATGTGAAATCTTTCTATATGAATATGCGACATTTTTATAGACTTATGAGTGCATCACTATAAATACCAATACTGACCAATAGAACAGTCGTCTCCTCTGTAACCTGGAAGACATTCACATTGGAATTTATTTCCTTTGTTTGTACATTTAGCTCCGTTCTTGCATGGATTGCTACTGCATGGATCAACTGAAAGAACAAAACAGTTAGATTATTTATATATCTCTCTTAATCACTAAATAATATCACACCTATCTCTTGTCAATTAATCATGCAATGATCTACTAATATATTTGGTCAAACGTAAAATAAATTCGTAATAGCAGTCCATCATTGACAGTATTACGTCTTTTAGGTCCTTTATTATAGCAATAAGCAAGAGGGACCATTGTCCTGATTAGAACCATTAAGTTCGAAATGTGTAGACATGTGTCCTCCGCTGCTACTGCATGATTCCACTAGACGGCGCTTGCAGTCGGCCTTCCATTCATGGCTGAGCTTTTAAAATGTTTATTTATTAAATATACTGTATATCTAAATATTTATAAAATTCACATAAATACATGTATACAGCTATGCCACAGGTAAATTTTAATTCCATTTCAGATTGAGGCAACTTACACAGCTTCGAATGTACATGAGGCTAATCAGCCCAACTACACAGACGAAAAAAGTATATATTTGCGCCTGTCTTAAAGTCCAGCAGTTTGCAAAAGGAAACATTGTCCTGGTGTGAAGAATAAAGTTCAAAATCCACAGACTAATATCCTCCTCTGCTTCTGCTATATTCTGCTAGACGGCTCTTGCCGCGAGCCTTCTAATCATAGCTGAGCTTTCAGAATATTTATTTATTAATCATACTGTATATCTTTAGATATACGAACTTCACACACATATATGTATAAATCAATGTCGACGATACATTTTAAATAAATATATATATCTAGGTATATCCGAAGGCAACGTAAAATTCCAATCATTTAATCACGACACATGTTTCAATAAGAGATAGATCGATTGTGAAGCAGTGATCGATTATCACTGATCTCATCCACTGAAAATGAGTTGTCTTAAAATTCTTGATATTAGGGAGAAAAATAACGATGTTCTCTCACAGAATCCATTCCCTCATATGAAGACACACAAGTGAGAGACACGGCGACTGCTATTAACTTCAGTTGAGGTCATAAAAGTTGTCAGAATTCTATCGCTGCGAAAGACGCTGACCATCAATCAAATCTGTAGGGATATATTTATGTGACTGGGTACACACACACTCCACACCAACATACACCGGCTCGAGGTCAAAGAAAAAAATATATACATATATATACACATATCAACACAGTATCAAACCTGTAGAAGTATAAAGGTCACAGAAAAAAAAAAAAATTTAAGAATGTACCAACACAGTATTCACCGGAAGTTAATTCACGAAACAACAGATGGTACATTGGTCAAATCTCAATTTGACGATGTAAATTGGAAATACTGGGTTAACCAACGCCCCATACCCACCACACACACACACACACACACGCACACACACACACACACACACACACACACACACACACACACACACACACACACACACACACACACACACACACACACACACACACACACACAAGCAAGTAAGTTCAGTTCAGTGTTCTGCTATACGTGTATAGATTGAATTGTAACATCCATATCCTCAAGTGTATGTTATGGTATATACACATCCGTATCGTCCAAAAAAGGGTATGTCTGGGTATATACACATCCATGTGAAGAGCAAGCAATCAGCTCATATCGAACTCAGTATGTACCGCAGTCCCATTGAGAATCCGACTCACCAAATCTGTACGTGCCGTACGTGCAAGCAACCACAATGTAGGCCAGCAGGGGCTCCGTGTAGGGTTGGGTATTGGGTAAATGCGTCAGTAAGTGCGATTTCCCGTCAAATGGGCCAATGAACCTTTAAGATAGTTGTTTGAGTGGTGGAGGTGTGTTATCCAACACAGAAGGTGAAGTAAAAAAACACAGGATAGTAAAATCCAGAGGATGTGTGTAGGCCCATTAATGGTGTGTAAGTATTATTGTTCAATCTGTAACAGTGAGTCCTCCATGGTTAGATGATCACGGATCAAGCCCTAGGGTAGTGTTCAGTCGGTAGGGACGTGACAGTCGCAATTGTGGGAGCTCAATATCTAAAGGAAACGGGTACTGCGTGTAGAGTTATGTATAGAGAGCGTAACTGGTCCTAACTAAGTGTGTAATACGACTAGCTATAGACCAACTGAGAGAACTCAATGGTTAGGGTACCTTAAAGTAAAGGTAGGTGCGCGTAATCGGTCATGCCTCTGGTTGCAATCAATTACTAACTAGGTATTCTAAGTGTGTAATCAATCTAACTATTTACTAGCTAGGTATTCTAAAAAAGTGCACTCAGCTGTGAGAACTCCGTGGAAACAGGCCGAATTTCGTTTGTAAGTGCGCAATCAATCTTAGCCGTCTAACTACCTGAGTGTGTGACTGTCTGTTTATTGAGAGAACTCTATGACTAAAGTAGAGAGGGAGGAGTTAGTGGTAGGTTACCTTCCAAAAATCCTCCGGAAAGTTTTCGAGGTTCTATGTTGGCAGTTACTGAAAAAAAATCAGCTCTCCTATTAATTAATAGGGGGCCGCCTCTGATAATATTAAAGGTTTCAGCTATACATAAATTGCAGACGCCAGTGCTGCCGTTATAAGGTTGGGCTGAGCAAACTATGGACCAGGATATGGAGTGCTCTATATTCTGATATTTAAGCTTCCAGACTAATTCAGAAAGTGCCGTGCTATTTTTTTTTTTATCTAATCTATTAAAGTTATAGCGGTGATTATACCATCTATCCTTAAATTCCGAATGAATTCTATGAGAGAACATCGTTATTTTTCTCCCTCATATCAAGAATTTGAAGACAACTCATTTTCCCCTGATGAGTTCAGTGATAATAGATCATGGCTTCACAATCAATCTATCTCTTATTTAAACATGTGTCGTGATTAAATGATTGGAATTTTACCTTGCCTTCGGATTTTCATTTTGATACTTATACTCAGTTTTACATCATCTAGCTGTTCCCTTGAACGGAATTGGAGATATACAAAAGCCTGGAGAACTTAATATTGCTAACATAAATTTATTGGACCATTTTACACAACCAATAATGCACCTTACTATATAACAACTATATATATAGGTATATGTAGATATAGACATTTATACATACATATATATATATATATATATATATATATATATATATAAAAACATGTATAGAACTATACATAAACATACATACACACACACATAAATATAGACATAAATATAAAGACAACATGTGAAATCTTTCTATATGAATATGCAACATTTTTATAGACTTATGGGTGCATCACTATAAATACCAATACTGACCAATGGAACAGTCGTTTCCTCTGTAACCTGGAAGACATTCACATTGGAATTTATTTCCTTTGTTTGTACATTTAGCTCCGTTCTTGCATGGATTGCTACTGCATGGATCAACTGAAAGAACAAAACAGTTACATTATTTATATATCTCTGTTAATCACTAAATAATATCACACCTATCTCTTGTCAATTAATCATGCAATGATTTACTAATATATTTGGTAAAACGTAAAATAAATTCGTAGTAGCAGTCCATCATTGACAGTATTACGTCTTTTAGGTCTTTTATTATAGCAATAAGCAAGAGGAACCAATGTCCTGATTAGAACCATTAAGTTCGAAATATGTATACATGTGTCCTCCGCTGCTACTGCATGATTCCACTAGACGGCGCTTGCAGTCGGCCTTCCATTCACAGCTAGGCTTTTAAATTGTTTATTCATTAAATATACTGTATATCTAAATATTTATAAAATTCACATAAATACATGTATACAGCTATGCCACAGGTAAATTTTAATTCCATTTCACCTTGAGGCAACTTACACAGCTTCGTATGTAAATGAGGCTAATCAGCCCAACTACACAGACGAAAAAAGTATATATTTGCGCCTGTCTTAAAGTCCAGCAGTTTGCAAAAGGAAACATTGTCCTGGTGTGAAGAATTAAGTTCAAAATCCACAGACTAATATCCTCCGCTGCTTCTGCTATATTCTGCTAGACGGCACTTGCCGCGAGCCTTCTAATCATAGCTGAGCTTTCAGAATATTTATTTATTAATCATACTGTATATCTTTAGATATACGAACTTCACACACATATATGTATAAATCAATGTCGACGATACATTTTAAATAAATATATATATCTAGGTATATCCGAAGGCAAGGTAAAATTCCAATCATTTAATCACGACACATATTTCCACTGATAATATTAAAGGTTTCAGCTATACATAAATTGCAGACGCCAGTGCTGCCGTTGTAAGGTTGGGCTGTGCAAACTATGGACCAGGATAAGGAGTGCTCTATATTCTGACATTTAAGCTTCCAGACTAATTAAGAAAGTGCCGTGCTATTTTTCTAATCTAATCTATTAAAGGTATGGCGGTCATTATACCATCTATCCTTAAATTCCGAATGAATTCTGGGAGAGAACATCGTTATTTTACTCCCTCATATCAAGAACTTGAAGACAACTCATTTTCACCTGATGAGATCAGTGATAATCGATCATGGCTTCACAATCGATCTATCTCTTATTTAAACATGTGTCGTGATTAAATGATTGGAATTTTACCTTGCCTTCGGATTTTATTTTGATACTTATACTCCGTTTTACATCATCTAGCTGTTCCCTTGAACGGAATTGGAGATATACAAAAGCGTGGAGAACTTAGTATTTCTAACATAAATTTATTGGACCATTTTACACAACCAATATTGCACCTTACTATATAACAACTATATATATAGGTATATATAGATATAGACATTTATACATACATATATATATATATATATATACACACATGTATAGAACTATACATAAACATACATACACACACACATAAATATAGACATAAATATAAAGACATGTGAAATCTTTCTATATGAATATGCAACGTTTTTATAGACTTATGAGTGCATCACTATAAATACCAATACTGACCAATAGAACAGTCGTTTCCTCTGTAACCTGGAAGACATTCACATTGGAATTTATTTCCTTTGTTTGTACATTTAGCTCCGTTCTTGCATGGATTGCTACTGCATGGATCAACTGAAAGAACAAAACAGTTAGATTATTTATATATCTCTCTTAATCACTAAATAATATCACACCTATCTCTTGTCAATTAATCATGCAATGATCCACTAATATATTTGGTAAAACGTAAAATAAATTCGTAATAGCAGTCCATCATTGACAGTATTACGTCTTTTATGTCCTTTATTATAGCAATAAGCAAGAGGAACCATTGTCCTGATTAGAACCATTAAGTTCGAAATGTGTAGACATGTGTCCTCCGCTGCTACTGCATGATTCCACTAGACGGCGCTTGCAGTCGGCCTTCTATTCATAGCTGAGCTTTTAAAATGTTTATTTATTAAATATACTGTATATCTAAATATTTATAAAATTCACATAAATACATGTATACAGCTATGCCATAGGTAAATTTTAATTCTATTTTACCTTGAGGCAACTTACACAGCTTCGTATGAAAATGAGGCTAATCAGCCCAACTACACAGACGAAAAAAGTATATATTTTCGCCTGTCTTAAATCCAGCAGTTTGCAGGAGGAAACATTGTCCTGGTGTGAAGAATTAAGTTCAAAATCCACAGACTAATATCCTCCTCTGCTTATGTTATATTCTGCTAGACGGCACTTGCCGCGAGCCTTCTAATCATAGCTGAGCTTTCAGAATATTTATTTATTAATCATACTGTATATCTTTAGATATACGAACTTCACACACATATATGTATACAGCAATGTCGAAGATACATTTTAAATAAATATATATATATAGGTATATCCGAAGGCAAGGTAAAATTCCAATCATTTAATCACGACACATGTTTCAATAAGAGATAGATCGATTGTGAAGCCGTGATCGATTATCACTGATCTCATCAACTGAAAATGAGTTGTCTTCAAATTCTTGATATTAGGGAGAAAAATAACGATGTTCTCTCACAGAATCCATTCCCTCATATGAAGACACACAAGTGAGAGACACGGCGACTGCTATTAACTTCAGTTGAGGTCATAAAAGTTGTCAGAATTCTATCGCTGCAAAAGACGCTGACCATCAATCAAATCTGTAGGGATATAGTTAGTGTGACTGGGTACCCACACACTCCACACCAACATACACCGGCTCGAGGACAAAGAAAAAAATATATACATATATATACACACATCAACACAGTATCAAACCTGTAGAATTATAAAGGTCACAGTTAGTGTGGGTGGGTACACACACACTCTCACACACACCGAAGCGATGTCAGAAGAAAAAAAACAAATATAAGTCTGGACCAACACGACATTATCCGAAAGTTAGTTCACAAAACAACAGATGCTACATTGGTCAAATCTCAATTTGACGATGTAAATTGGAAATATTGGGTTAACCAACGCTCCATACCCACCACACACACACACACACACACACACACACACACACGAGCAAGTAAGTTCAGCTCAGTGTTCTGCTATACGTGTATAGATTGAATTGTAACATCCATATCCTCAAGTGTATGTTATGGTATATACACATCCGTATCGTCCAAAAAAGGGTATGTCTGGGTATATACACATCCATGTGAAGAGCAAGCAATCAGCTCATATCGAACTCAGTATGTACCGCAGTCCCATTGAGAATCCGAGTCACCAAATCCGTACGTGCAAGAAACCACAATGTAGGCCAGCAGGGGCTCCGTGTAGGGTTGGGTATTGGGTAAATGCGTCAGTAAGTGCGATTTCCCGTCAAATGGGCCAATGAACTTTTAAGATAGTTGTTTGAGTGTTGGAGGTGTGTTATCCAACACAGAAGGTGAAGTAAAACAACACAGGATAGTAAAATCCAGAAGATGTGTGTAGGCCCATTAATGGTGTGTAAGTATTATTGTTCAATCCGTAACAGTGAGTCCTCCATGGTTAGATGATCACGGATCAAGACCTAGTGTAGTGTTCAGTCGGTAGGGAGGTGACAGTCGCAAATGTGGGAGCTCAATATCTAAAGGAAACGGGTACTGCGTGTAGAGTTATGTATAGAGAGCGTAACTGGTCCTAACTAAGTGTGTAATACGACAAGCTATAGACCAACTGAGAGAACTCAATGGTTAGGGTATCTTAGAGTAAAGTTAGGTTCGCGTAATCGGTCATGCCTCTGGGTGCAATCAATTACTAACTAGGTATTCTAAGTGTGTAATCAATCTAACTATTTACTAGCTAGGTAGTCTAAAAAAGTGCACTCAGCTGTGAGAACTCCGTGGAAACAGGCCGAGTATCGTTTGTAAGTGCGCAAACAATCTTAGCCGTCTAACTACCTGAGTGTGTGACTGTCTGTTTATTGAGAGAACTCTATGGCTAAAGTAGAGAGGGAGGAGTTAGTGGTAGGTTACCATCCAAAAATCCTGCGGAAAGCTTTCGAGGTTCTGTGTTGGCAGTTGCGGAAAAAAATCAGCTCTCCTATTAATTAATAGGGGGCCGCCTCTGATAATATTAAAGGTTTCAGCTATACATAAATTGCAGACGCCAGGGCTGCCGTTATAACGTTGGGCTGAGCAAACTATGGACCAAGATAAGGAGTGCTCTATATTCTGATATTTAAGCTTCCAGACTAATTCAGAAAGTGCCGTGCTATTTTTTTTAATCTCATCTATTAAAGGTATAGCGGTGATTATACCATCTATCCTTAAATTCCGAATGAATTATGTTAGAGAACATCGTTATTTTTCTCCCTCATATCAAGAATTTGAAGACAACTCATTTTCACCTGATGAGTTCAGTGATAATAGATCTTGGCTTCACAATCGATCTATCTCTTATTAAAACATGTGTCGTGATTAAATGATTGGAATTTTACCTTGACTTCGAATTTTCATTTTGATACTTATACTCCGGTTTACATCATCTAGCTGTTCCCTTGAACAGAATTGGAGATATACAAAAGCGTGGAGAACTTAATATTGCTAACATAAATTTATTGGACCATTTTACACAACCAAATTTGCACCTTACTATATAACAACTATATATATAGGTATATATAGATATAGACATTTATACATACACACACATATATATATATATATATATATATATATATATATATATATATATATATATATATATATATATATATATATATATATATATATATATATATATAAACACATGTATAGAACTATACATAAACATACATACACACACACATAAATATAGAAATAAATATAAAGACAACATGTGAAATCTTTCTATATGAATATGCGACATTTTTATAGACTTATGAGTGCATCACTATAAATACCAATACTGACCAATAGAACAGTCGTTTCCTCTGTAACCTGGAAGACATTCACATTGGAATTTATTTCCTTTGTTTGTACATTTAGCTCCGTTCTTGCATGGATTACTACTGCATGGATCAACTGAAAGAACAAAACAGTTAGATTATTTATATATCTCTCTTAATCACTAAATACTATCACACCTATCTCTTGTCAATTAATCATGCAATGATCCACTAATATATTTGGTAAAACGTAAAATAAATTCGTAATAGCAGTCCATCATTGACAGTATTACGTCTTTTAGGTCTTTTATTATAGCAATAAGCAAGAGGGGCCATTGTCCTGATTAGAACCATTAAGTTCGAAATGTGTAGACATGTGTCCTCCGCTGCTACTGCATGATTCCACTAGACGGCGCTTGCCGTCGGCCTTCCATTCATAGCTGGGCTTTTAAAATGTTTATTTATTAAATATACTGTATATCTAAATATTTATAAAATTCACATAAATACATGTATACAGCTATGCCACAGGTAAATTTTAATTCTATTTTACCTTGAGGCAACTTACACAGCTTCGTATGTAAATGAGGCTAATCAGCCCGACTACACAGACGAGAAAAGTATATATTTTCGCCTGTCTTAAAGTCCAGCTGTTTGCAAGAGGAAACATTGTCCTGGTGTGAAGAATTAAGTTCAAAATCCACAGACTAATATCCTCCTCTGCTTCTACTATATTCTGCTAGACGGCACTTGCCGCGAGCCTTCTAATCATAGCTGAGCTTTCAGAATATTTATTTATTAATCATACTGTATATCTTTAGATATACGAACTTCACACACATATATGTATACAGCAATGTCGACGATACATTTTAAATAGATATATATCTAGGTATATCCGAAGGCAAGGTAAAATTCCAATCATTTAATCACGACACATGTTTCAATAAGAGATAGCTCGATTGTGAAGCCGTGATCGATTATCACTGATCTCATCAACTGAAAATGAGTTGTCTTAAAATTCTTGATATTAGGGAGAAAAATAACGATGTTCTCTCACAGAATCCATTCCCTCATATGAAGACACACAAGTGAGAGACACGGCGACTGCTATTGACTTCAGTTGAGGTCATAAAAGTAGTCAGAATTCTATCGCTGCAAAAGACGCTGACCATTAATCTAATCTGTAGGGATATATTTATGTGACTGGGTACACACACACTCCACACCAACATACACCGGCTCGAGGTCAAAGAAAAAAATATATACATATATATACACACATCAACACAGTATCAAACCTGTAGAATTATAAAGGTCACAGAAAAAAAAAAATTTAAGAATGTACCAACACAGTATTCACCGAAAGTTAATTCACAAAACAACAGATGGTACATTGGTCAAATCTCAATTTGACGATGTAAATTGGAAATACTGGGTTAACCAACGCCCCATACCCACCACACTCACACACACACAAACACACACACACACACACACACACACACACACACACACACACACACACACACACACACACACACACACACACACACACACACAGATACACACACACACACACACAAGCAAGTAAGTTCAGTTCAGTGTTCTGCTATACGTGTATAGACTGAATTGTAACATCCATATCCTCAAGTGTATGTTATGGTATATACACATCCGTATCGTCCAAAAAAGGGTATGTCTGGGTATATACACATCCATGTGAAGAGCAAGCAATCAGCTCATATCGAACTCAGTATGTACCGCAGTCCCATTGAGAATCCGACTCACCAAATCTGTACGTGCCGTACGTGCAAGCAACCACAATGTAGGCCAGTAGGGGCTCCGTGTAGGGTTGGGTATTGGGTAAATGCGTCAGTAAGTGAGATTTCCCGTCATATGGGCCAATGAACTTTTAAGATAGTTGTTTGAGTGGTGGAGGTGTGTTATCCAACACAGAAGGTGAAGTAAAAAAACACAGGATAGTAAAATCCAGAGGATGTGTGTAGGCCCATTAATGGTGTGTAAGTACTATTGTTCAATCCGTGACAGTGAGCCCTCCATGGTTAGATGATCACGGATCAAGACCTAGTGTAGTGTTCAGTCGGTAGGGACGTGACAGTCGCAATTGTGGGAGCTCAATGTCTAAGGAAACGGGTACTGCGTGTAGAGTTATGTATAGAGAGCGTAACTGATCCTAACTAAGTGTGTAATACGACTAGCTATAGACCAACTGAGAGAACTCAATGGTTAGGGTATGTTAAAGTTATGGTAGGTGCGCGTAATCGGTCATGCCTCTGGTTGCAATCAATTACTAACTAGGTATTCTATGTGTGTAATCAATCTAACTATTTACTAGCTAGGGATTCTAAAAAAAGTGCACTCTGCTGTGAGACTCCGTGGAAACAGGCCGAGTATCGTTTGTAAGTGCGCAAACAATCTTAGCCGTCTAACTACCTGAGTGTGTGACTGTCTGTTTATTGAGAGAACTCTATGACTAAATTACAGAGGGAGGAGTTAGTGGTAGGTTACCTTCCAAAACTACTGTGGAAAGTTTTCGAGGTTCTATGTTGGCAGTTGCTGAAAAAAATCAGCTCTTCTATTAATTAATAAGGGGCCGCCTCTGATAATATTAAAGGTTTCAGCTATACATAAATTGCAGACGCCAGTGCTGCCGTTGTAAGGTTGGGCTGAGCAAACTATGGACCAGGATAAGGAGTGCTCTATATTCTGACATTTAAGCTTTCAGACTAATTCAGAAAGTGCCGTGCTATTTTTTAATCTAATCTATTAAAGGTATGGCGGTGATTATACCATCTATCCTTAAATTCTGAATGAATTCTGTTAGAGAACATCGTTATTTTTCTCCCTCATATCAATAATTTTAAGACAACTCATTTTCAGCTGATGAGATCAGTGATAATCGATCATGGCTTCACAATCGATCTATCTCTTATTTAAACATGTGTCGTGATTAAATGATTGGAATTTTACCTTGCCTTCGGATTTTCATTTTGATACTTATACTCCGTTTTACATCATCTAGCTGTTCCCTTGAACGGAATTGGAGATATACAAAAGCGTGGAGAACTTAATATTGCTAACATAAATTTATTGGACCATTTTACACAACCAATAATGCACCTTACTATATAACAAATATATATATAGGTAATTATAGATATAGACATTTATACATACATATATATACATATATATATATATATATATATATATATATATATATATATATATATATATATATATATATAACACATGTATAGAATTATACATAAACATACATACACACACACATATATATAGACATAAATATAAAGACAACATGTGAAATCTTTCTATATGAATATGCAACATTTTTATAGACTTATGAGTGCATCACTATAAATACCAATACTGACCAATAGAACAGTCGTCTCCTCTGTAACCTGGAAGACATTCACATTGGAATTTATTTCCTTTGTTTGTACATTTAGCTCCGTTCTTGCATGGATTGCTACTGCATGGATCAACTGAAAGAACAAACCAGTTAGATTATTTATATATCTCTCTTAATCACTAAATAATATCACACCTATCTCTTGTCAATTAATCATGCAATGATCCACTAATATATTTGGTAAAACGTAAAATAAATTCGTAATAGCAGTCCATCATTGACAGTATTACGTCTTTTAGGTCCTTTATTATAGCAATAAGCAAGAGGGGCCATTGTCCTGATTAGAACCATTAAGTTCGAAATGTGTAGACATGTGTCCTCCGCTGCTACTGCACGATTCCACTAGACGGCGCTTGCCGTCGGCCTTCCATTCATAGCTGAGCTTTTAAAATGTTTATTTATTAAATATACTGTATATCTAAATATTTATAAAATTCACATAAATACATGTATACAGCTATGCCATAGGTAAATTTTAATTCTATTTTACCTTGAGGCAACTAACACAGCTTCGTATGTAAATGAGGCTAATCAGCCCAACTACACAGAGGAAAAAAGTATATATTTTCGCCTGTCTTAAATCCAGCAGTTTGCAGGAGGAAACATTGTCCTGGTGTGAAGAATTAAGTTCAAAATCCACAGACTAATATCCTCCTCTGCTTCTGCTATATTCTGCTAGACGGCACTTGCCGCGAGCCTTCTATTCATAGATGAGCTTTCAGAATATTTATTTATTAATCATAGTGTATATCTTTAGATATACGAACTTCACAGACATATAAGTATACAGCAATGTCGAAGATACATTTTAAATAAATATATATATATATAGGTATATCCGAAGGCAAGGTAAAATTCCAATCATTTAATCACGACACATGTTTCAATAAGAGATAGATCAATTGTGAAGCCGTGATCGATTATCACTGATCTCATCAACTGAAAATGAGTTGTCTTAAAATTCTTGATATGAGGGAGAAAAATAACGATGTTCTCTCACAGAATCCATTCCCTCATATGAAGACACACAAGTGAGAGACACGGCGACTGCTATTGACTTCAGTTGAGGTCATAAAAGTTGTCAGAATTCTATCGCTGCAAAAGACGCTGACCATTAATCAAATCTGTAGGGATATAGTTAATGTGAGTGGGTACACACACACTCCACACCAACATACACCGGCTCGAGGTCAAAGAAAAAAATATATACATATATATACACACATCAACACAGTATCAAACCTGTAGAATTATAAAGGTCACAGTTAGTGTGGGTGGGTACACACACACTCTCACACACACCGAAGCGATGACAGAAAAAAAAAACAAATATAAGCCTGGACCAACACAACATTATCCGAAAGTTAGTTCACAAAACAACAGATGCTACATTGGTCAAATCTCAATTTGACGATGTAAATTGGAAATATTGGGTTAACCAACGCTCCATACCCACCCACACACACACACACACACACACACACACACACACACACACACACACACACACACACACACACACACACACACACACACACACACACACACACACACACACACACACACACACACACACACACAAGCAAGTAAGTTTAGTTCAGTGTTCTGCTATACGTGTATAGATTGAATTGTAACATCGATATCCTCAAGAGTATGTTATGGTATATACACAGCCGTATCGTCCAAAAAATGGTATGTCTGGGTATATACACATCCATGTGAAGAGCAAGCAATCAGCTCATATCGAACTCAGTATCTACCGCAGTCCCATTGAGAATCCGACTCACCAAATCTGTACGTGCCGTACGTGCAAGCAACCACAATGTAGGCCAGCAGGGGCTCCGTGTAGGGTTGGGTATTGGGTAAATGCGTCAGTAAGTGCGATTTCCGGTCAAATGGGCCAATGAACTTTTAAGATAGTTGTTTGAGTGTTGGAGGTGTGTTATCCAACACAGAAGGTGAAGTAAAAAAACACAGGATAGTAAAATCCAGAAGATGTGTGTAGGCCCATTAATGGTGTGTAAGTATTATTGTTCAATCCGTAACAGTGAGTCCTCCATGGTTAGATGATCACGGATCAAGACCTAGTGTAGTGTTCAGTCGGTAGGGAGGTGACAGTCGCAAATGTGGGAGCTCAATATCTAAAGGAAACGGGTACTGCGTGTAGAGTTATGTATAGAGAGCGTAACTGGTCCTAACTAAGTGTGTAATACGACAAGCTATAGACCAACTGAGAGAACTCAATGGTTAGGGTATCTTAGAGTAAAGTTAGGTTCGCGTAATCGGTCATGCCTCTGGGTGCAATCAATTACTAACTAGGTATTCTAAGTGTGTAATCAATCTAACTATTTACTAGCTAGGTAGTCTAAAAAAGTGCACTCAGCTGTGAGAACTCCGTGGAAACAGGCCGAGTATCGTTTGTAAGTGCGCAAACAATCTTAGCCGTCTAACTACCTGAGTGTGTGACTGTCTGTTTATTGAGAGAACTCTATGGCTAAAGTAGAGAGGGAGGAGTTAGTGGTAGGTTACCTTCCAAAAATCCTGCGGAAAGCTTTCGAGGTTCTGTGTTGGCAGTTGCGGAAAAAAATCAGCTCTCCTATTAATTAATAGGGGGCCGCCTCTGATAATATTAAAGGTTTCAGCTATACATAAATTGCAGACGCCAGTGCTGCCGTTATAACGTTGGGCTGAGCAAACTATGGACCAAGATAAGGAGTGCTCTATATTCTGATATTTAAGCTTCCAGACTAATTCAGAAAGTGCCGTGCTATTTTTTTTAATCTCATCTATTAAAGGTATAGCGGTGATTATACCATCTATCCTTAAATTCCGAATGAATTATGTTAGAGAACATCGTTATTTTTCTCCCTCATATCAAGAATTTGAAGACAACTCATTTTCACCTGATGAGTTCAGTGATAATAGATCTTGGCTTCACAATCGATCTATCTCTTATTAAAACATGTGTCGTGATTAAATGATTGGAATTTTACCTTGCCTTCGGATTTTATTTTGATACTTATACTCCGTTTTACATCATCTAGCTGTTCCCTTGAACGGAATTGGAGATATACAAAAGCGTGGAGAACTTAATATTTCTAACATAAATTTATTGGACCATTTTACACAACCAATATTGCACCTTACTATATAACAACTATATATATAGGTATATATAGATATAGACATTTATACATACATATATATATATATATATATATATATATATATATATATATATATACACACATGTATAGAACTATACATAAACATACATACACACACACATAAATATAGACATAAATATAAAGACATGTGAAATCTTTCTATATGAATATGCAACATTTTTATAGACTTATGAGTGCATCACTATAAATACCAATACTGACCAATAGAACAGTCGTTTCCTCTGTAACCTGGAAGACATTCACATTGGAATTTATTTCCTTTGTTTGTACATTTAGCTCCGTTCTTGCATGGATGGCTACTGCATGGATCAACTGAAAGAACAAAACAGTTAGATTATTTATATATCTCTCTTAATCACTAAACAATATCACACCTATCTCTTGTCAATTAATCATGCAATGATCCACTAATATATTTGGTAAAACGTAAAATAAATTCGTAATAGCAGTCCATCATTGACAGTATTACGTCTTTTATGTCCTTTATTATAGCAATAAGTAAGAGGAACCATTGTCCTGATTAGAACCATTAAGTTCGAAATGTGTAGACATGTGTCCTCCGCTGCTACTGCATGATTCCACTAGACGGCGCTTGCAGTCGGCCTTCTATTCGTAGCTGAGCTTTTAAAATGTTTATTTATTAAATATACTGTATATCTAAATATTTATAAAATTCACATAAATACATGTATACAGCTATGCCATAGGTAAATTTTAATTCTATTTTACCTTGAGGCAACTTACACAGCTTCGTATGAAAATGAGGCTAATCAGCCCAACTACACAGACGAAAAAAGTATATATTTTCGCCTGTCTTAAATCCAGCAGTTTGCAGGAGGAAACATTGTCCTGGTGTGAAGAATTAAGTTCAAAATCCACAGACTAATATCCTCCTCTGCTTATGTTATATTCTGCTAGACGGCACTTGCCGCGAGCCTTCTAATCATAGCTGAGCTTTCAGAATATTTATTTATTAATCATACTGTATATCTTTAGATATACGAACTTCACACACATATAAGTATACAGCAATGTCGAAGATACATTTTAAATAAATATATATATATATAGGTATATCCGAAGGCAAGGTAAAATTCCAATCATTTAATCACGACACATGTTTCAATAAGAGATAGATCAATTGTGAAGCCGTGATCGATTATCACTGATCTCATCAGGTGAAAATGAGTTGTCTTAAAATTCTTGATATGAGGGAGAAAAATAACTATATTCTCTCACAGAATCCATTCCCTCATATGAAGACACACAAGTGAGAGACACGGCGACTGCTATTAACTTCAGTTGAGGTCATAAAAGTTGTCAGAATTCTATCGCTGCAAAAGACGCTGACCATTAATCAAATCTGTAGGGATATAGTTAATGTGAGTGGGTACACACACACCCCACACCAACATACACCGGCTCGAGGTCAAAGAAAAAAATATATACATATATATACACACATCAACACAGTATCAAACCTGTAGAATTATAAAGGTCACAGTTAGTGTGGGTGGGTACACACACACTCTCACACACACCGAAGCGATGTCAGAAAAAAAAAACAAATATAAGCCTGGACCAACACGACATTATCCGAAAGTTAGTTCACAAAACAACAGATGCTACATTGGTCAAATCTCAATTTGACGATGTAAATTGGAAATATTGGGTTAACCAACGCTCCATACCCACCACACACACACACACACACACACACACACACACACACACACACACACACACACACACACACACACACACACACACACACACACACACACACACACAAGCAAGTAAGTTTAGTTCAGTGTTCTGCTATACGTGTATAGATTGAATTGTAACATCCATATCCTCAAGTGTATGTTATGGTATATACACATCCGTATCGTCCAAAAAATGGTATGTCTGGGTATATACACATCCATGTGAAGAGCAAGCAATCAGCTCATATCGAACTCAGTATGTACCGCAGTCCAATTGAGAATCCGACTCACCAAATCTGTACGTGCCGCACGTGCAAGAAACCACAATGTAGGCCAGTAGGGGCTCCGTGTAGGGTTGGGTATTGGGTAAATGCGTCAGTAAGTGAGATTTCCCGTCAAATGGGCCAATGAACTTTTAAGATAGTTGTTTGAGTGTTGGAGGTGTGTTATCCAACACAGAAGGTGAAGTAAAAAAACACAGGATAGTAAAATCCAGAGGATGTGTGTAGGCCCATTAATGGTGTGTAAGTATTATTGTTCAATCCGTAACAGTGAGTCCTCCATGGTTAGATGATCACGGATCAAGACCTAGTGTAGTGTTCAGTCGGTAGGGACGTAACAGTCGCAATTGTGGGAGCTCAATATCTAAAGGAAACGGGTACTGCGTGTAGAGTTATGTATAGAGAGCGTAACTGGTCCTAACTAAGTGTGTAATACGACTAGCTATAGACCAACTGAGAAAACTCAATGGTTAGGGTACCTTAACGTAAAGGTAGATGCGCGTAATCGGTCATGCCTCTGGTGCAATCAATTACTAACTAAGTATTCTAAGTGTGTAATCAATCTAACTATTTACTAGCTAGGTATTCTAAATAAGTACACTCAGCTGTGAGAACTCCGTTGAAACAGGCCGAGTTTCGTTTGTAAGTGCGCAATCAATCTTAGCCGTCTAACTACCTGAGTGTGTGACTGTCTGTTTATTGAGAGAACTCTATGGCTAAAGTAGAAAGGGAGGAGTTAGTGGTAGGTTACCTTCCAAAAATCCTGCGGAAAGTTTTCGAGGTTCTATGTTGGCAGTTGCTGAATAAAATCAGCTCTCCTATTAATTAATAGGGGGCCGCCTCTGATAATATTAAAGGTTTCAGCTATACATAAATTGCAGACGCCAGTGCTGCCGTTGTAAGGTTGGGCTGAACAAACTATGGACCAGGATAAGGAGTGCTCTATATTCTGACATTTAAGCTTCCAGACTAATTCAGAAAGTGCCGTGCTATTTTTTTAATCTAATCTATTAAAGGTATGGCGGTGATTATATCATCTATCCTTAAGTTCCGAATGAATTCTGGGAGAGAACATCGTTATTTTTCTCCCTCATATCAAGAATTTGAAGACAACTCATTTTCACCTGATGAGATCAGTGATAATCGATCATGGCTTCACAATCGATCTATCTCTTATTTAAACATCTGTCGTGATTAAATGATTGGAATTTTACCTTGCCTTCGGATTTTCATTTTGATACTTATACTCCGTTTTACATCATCTAGCTGTTCCCTTGAACGGAATTGGAGATATACAAAAGCGTGGAGAACTTAATATTGCTAACATAAATTTATTGGACCATTTTACACAACCAATAATGGACCTTACTATATAACAACTATATATAGGTATATATAAATATAGATATTTATACATATATATATACAGCATGACTTGGCAAGCTATTTAGAACACTGGTTTAACCGTTTTACTTCCCTCCGAAGAAGAGATATTATCTCGAAAATTAAGGACATTTAAATAAATCTAAGGTAAATGACTAATTGTCAACACTATCTTTTGCTTTTTTATTCTTCATTCTATGTCCATACCTGCATTGTTTTGGCTTTATTATACATATACAAACGTTTATATATATATATATATATATATATATATAAACGCATGTATAGAACTATACATATATATACACACACATATATATATATAGACATAAATATAAAGACGTGAAATCTTTCTATATGAATATGTGACATTTTTATAGACTTATGAGTGCATCACTATAAATACCAATACTGACCAATAGAACAGTCGTTTCCTCTGTAACCTGGAAGACATTCACATTGGAATTTATTTCCTTTGTTTGTACATTTAGCTCCGTTCTTGCATGGATTGCTACTGCATGGATCAACTGAAAGAACAAACCAGTTAGATTATTTATATATCTCTCTTAATCACTAAATAATATCACACCTATCTCTTGTCAATTAATCATGCAATGATCCACTATTATATTTGGTAAAACGTAAAATAAATTCGTAATAGCAGTCCATCATTGACAGTATTACGTCTTTTATGTCCTTTATTATAGCAATAAGCAAGAGGAACCATTGTCCTGATTAGAACCATTAAGTTCGAAATGTGTAGACATGTGTCCTCCGCTGCTACTGCATGATTCCACTAGACGGCGCTTGCAGTCGGCCTTCCATTCATAGCTGGGCTTTTAAAATGTTTATTTATTAAATATACTGTATATCTAACTATTTATAAAATTCACATAAATACATCTATACAGCTATGCCATAGGTAAATTGTAATTCTATTTTACCTTGAGACAACTTACACAGCTTCGTATGTAAATGAGGCTAATCAGCCCAACTACCCAGACGAAAAAAGTATATATTTTCGCCTGTCTTAAAGTCCAGCAGTTTGCAAGAGGAAACATTGTCCTGGTGTGAAGAATAAAGTTCAAAATCCACAGACTAATATCCTCCTCTGCTTCTGCTATATTCTTCTAGACGGCTCTTGCCGCGAGCCTTCTAATCATAGCTGAGCTTTCAGAATATTTATTTATTAATCATACTGTATATCTTTAGATATACGAACTTCATAAACATATATGTATACAGCAATGTCGAAGATACATTTTAAATAAATATATATATATAGGTATATCCGAAGGCAAGGTAAAATTCCAATCATTTAATCACGACACATGTTTCAATAAGAGATAGCTCGATTGTGAAGCCGTGATCGATTATCACTGATCTCATCAACTGAAAATGAGTTGTCTTAAAATTCTTGATATTAGGGAGAAAAATAACGATGTTCTCTCACAGAATCCATTCCCTCATATGAAGACACACAAGTGAGACACACGGCGACTGCTATTGACTTCAGTTGAGGTCATAAAAGTTGTCAGAATTCTATCGCTGCAAAAGACGCTGACCATTAATCTAATCTGTAGGTATATATTTATGTGACTGGGTACACACAATACTCCACACCAACATACACCGGCTCGAGGTCAAAGAAAAAAATATATACATATATATACACATATCAACACAGTATCAAACCTGTAGAATTATAAAGGTCACAGAAAAAAAAAAACAAATATAAGACTGTACCAACACAGTATTCACCGAAAGTTAATTCACGAAACAACAGATGGTACATTGGTCAAATCTCAATTTGACGATGTAAATTGGAAATATTGGGTTAACCAACGCCCCATACCCACCACACACACACACACACACACACACACACACACACACACACACGCACGCACGCACACACACACACACACACACACACACACACACACACACACACACACACACACACACACACACACATACACACACACACACACACACACACACACACACACACACACACACACACACACACACACACACACACACACACACAAGCAAGTAAGTTCAGTTCAGTATTCTGCTATACGTGTATAGATTGAATCGTAACATCCATATCCTCAAGTGTATGTTATGGTATATACACATCCGTATCGTCCAAAAAAGGGTATGTCTGGGTATATACACATCCATGTGAAGAGCAAGCAATCAGCTCATATCGAACTCAGTATGTACCGCAGTCCCATTGAGAATCCGAGTCACCAAATCCGTACGTGCAAGAAACCACAATGTAGGCCAGCAGGGGCTCCGTGTAGGGTTGGGTATTGGGTAAATGCGTCAGTAAGTGCGATTTCCCGTCAAATGGGCCAATGAACTTTTAAGATAGTTGTTTGAGTGGTG
The DNA here is from genome assembly GCA_964016885.1 of Eledone cirrhosa. NCBI lineage: Eukaryota > Metazoa > Mollusca > Cephalopoda > Octopoda > Eledonidae > Eledone > Eledone cirrhosa. The sequence continues at coordinate 144,555,668 of OZ024743.1, read as the reverse complement.
GAGGTGTGTTATCCAACACAGAAGGTGAAGTAAAAAAACACAGGATAGTAAAATCCAGAGGATGTGTGTAGGCCCATTAATGGTGTAAGTATTATTGTTCAATCTATAACAGTGAGTCCTCCATGGTTAGATGATCACGGATCAAGACCTAGTGTAGTGTTCAGTCGGTAGGGACGTAACAGTCGCAATTGTGGGAGCTCAATATCTAAAGGAAACGGGTACTGCGTGTAGAGTTATGTATAGAGAGCGTAACTGGTCCTAACTAAGTGTGTAATACGACTAGCTATAGACCAACTGAGAAAACTCAATGGTTAGGGTACCTTAACGTAAAGGTAGATGCGCGTAATCGGTCATGCCTCTGGGTGCAATCAATTACTAACTAAGTATTCTAAGTGTGTAATCAATCTAACTATTTACTAGCTAGGTATTCTAAATAAGTACACTCAGCTGTGAGAACTCCGTTGAAACAGGCCGAGTTTCGTTTGTAAGTGCGCAATCAATCTTAGCCGTCTAACTACCTGAGTGTGTGACTGTCTGTTTATTGAGAGAACTCTATGGCTAAAGTAGAAAGGGAGGAGTTAGTGGTAGGTTACCTTCCAAAAATCCTGCGGAAAGTTTTCGAGGTTCTATGTTGGCAGTTGCTGAATAAAATCAGCTCTCCTATTAATTAATAGGGGGCCGCCTCTGATAATATTAAAGGTTTCAGCTATACATAAATTGCAGACGCCAGTGCTGCCGTTGTAAGGTTGGGCTGAACAAACTATGGACCAGGATAAGGAGTGCTCTATATTCTGACATTTAAGCTTCCAGACTAATTCAGAAAGTGCCGTGCTATTTTTTTAATCTAATCTATTAAAGGTATGGCGGTGATTATACCATCTATCCTTAAGTTCCGAATGAATTCTGGGAGAGAACATCGTTATTTTTCTCCCTCATATCAAGAATTTGAAGACAACTCATTTTCACCTGATGAGATCAGTGATAATCGATCATGGCTTCACAATCGATCTATCTCTTATTTAAACATCTGTCGTGATTAAATGATTGGAATTTTACCTTGCCTTCGGATTTTCATTTTGATACTTATACTCCGTTTTACATCATCTAGCTGTTCCCTTGAACGGAATTGGAGATATACAAAAGCGTGGAGAACTTAATATTGCTAACATAAATTTATTGGACCATTTTACACAACCAATAATGGACCTTACTATATAACAACTATATATAGGTATATATAAATATAGATATTTATACATATATATATACAGCATGACTTGGCAAGCTATTTAGAACACTGGTTTAACCGTTTTACTTCCCTCCGAAGAAGAGATATTATCTCGAAAATTAAGGACATTTAAATAAATCTAAGGTAAATGACTAATTGTCAACACTATCTTTTGCATTTGCATTCTTTATTCTATGTCCATACCTGCATTGTTTTGGCTTTATTATACATATACAAACGTTTATATATATATATATATATATATATATATATATATATATATATATATATATATATATATATATATATATATATATATATATAACGCATGTATAGAACTATACGTATATATACACACACATATATATATATAGACATAAATATAAAGACGTGAAATCTTTCTATATGAATATGTGACATTTTTATAGACTTATGAGTGCATCACTATAAATACCAATACTGACCAATAGAACAGTCGTTTCCTCTGTAACCTGGAAGACATTCACATTGGAATTTATTTCCTTTGTTTGTACATTTAGCTCCGTTCTTGCATGGATTGCTACTGCATGGATCAACTGAAAGAACAAACCAGTTAGATTATTTATATATCTCTCTTAATCACTAAATAATATCACACCTATCTCTTGTCAATTAATCATGCAATGATCCACTAATATATTTGGTAAAACGTAAAATAAATTCGTAATAGCAGTCCATCATTGACAGTATTACGTCTTTTATGTCCTTTATTATAGCAATAAGCAAGAGGAACCATTGTCCTGATTAGAACCATTAAGTTCGAAATGTGTAGACATGTGTCCTCCGCTGCTACTGCATGATTCCACTAGACGGCGCTTGCAGTCGGCCTTCCATTCATAGCTGGGCTTTTAAAATGTTTATTTATTAAATATACTGTATATCTAACTATTTATAAAATTCACATAAATACATCTATACAGCTATGCCATGAGTAAATTGTAATTCTATTTTACCTTGAGACAACTTACACAGCTTCGTATGTAAATGAGGCTAATCAGCCCAACTACCCAGACGAAAAAAGTATATATTTTCGCCTGTCTTAAAGTCCAGCAGTTTGCAAGAGGAAACATTGTCCTGGTGTGAAGAATAAAGTTCAAAATCCACAGACTAATATCCTCCTCTGCTTCTGCTATATTCTTCTAGACGGCTCTTGCCGCGAGCCTTCTAATCATAGCTGAGCTTTCAGAATATTTATTTATTAATCATAGTGTATATCTTTAGATATACGAACTTCACACACATATATGTATACAGCAATGTCGACGATACATTTTAAATAAATATATATCTAGTTATATCCGAAGGCAAGGTAAAATTCCAATCATTTAATCACGACACATGTTTCAATAAGAGATAGATCGATTGTGAAGCCGTGATCGATTATCACTGATCTCATCAACTGAAAATGAGTTGTCTTAAAATTCTTGATATTAGGGAGAAAAATAACGATGTTCTCTCACAGAATCCATTCCCTCATATGAAGACACACAAGTGAGAGACACGGCGACTGCTATTGACTTCAGTTGAGGTCATAAAAGTTGTCAGAATTCTATCGCTGCAAAAGACGCTGACCATCAATCAAGTCTGTAGGGATATATTTATGTGAGTGGGTACACACACACTCCACACCAACATACACCGGCTCGAGGTCAAAGAAAAAAATATATACATAGATATACACACATCAACACAGTATCAAACCTTTAGGATTATAAAGGTCACAGAAAAAAACAAACAAATATAAGACTGTACCAACACAGTATTCACCGAAAGTTAATTCACAAAAAAACAGATGGTACATTGGTCAAATCTCAATTTGACGATGTAAATTGGAAATATTGGGTTAACCAACGCCCCATACCCACCACACACACACACACACACACACACACACACACACACACACACACACACGCACGCACGCGCGCACACACGCACACACACACACACACACACACACACACACACACACACACACACACACACACACACACACACACACACACACACACACACACACACACACACACAAGCAAGTAAGTTCAGTTCAGTATTCTGCTATACGTGTATAGATTGAATTGTAACAGCCATATCCTCAAGTGTATGTTATGGTATATACACATCCGTATCGTCCAAAAAAGGGTATGTCTGGGTATATACACATCCATGTGAAGAGCAAGCAATCAGCTCATATCGAACTCAGTATGTACCGCAGTCCCATTGAGAATCCGAGTCACCAAATCCGTACGTGCAAGAAACCACAATGTAGGCCAGCAGGGGCTCCGTGTAGGGTTGGGTATTGGGTAAATGCGTCAGTAAGTGCAATTTCCCGTCAAATGGGCCAATGAACTTTTAAGATAGTTGTTTGAGTGTTGGAGGTGTGTTATCCAACACAGAAGGTGAAGTAAAAAAGCACAGGATAGTAAAATCCAGAGGATGTGTGTAGGCCCATTAATGGTGTGTAAGTATTATTGTTCAATCCGTAACAGTGAGTTCTCCATGGTTAGATGATCACGGATCAAGACCTAGTGTAGTGTTCAGTCGGTAGGGACGTGACAGTCGCAATTGTGGGAGCTCAATATCTAAAGGAAACGGGTACTGCGTGTAGAGTTATGTATAGAGAGCGTAACTGGTCCTAACTAAGTGTGTAATACGACTAGCTATAGACCAACTGAGAGAACTCAATGGTTAGGGTACCTTAAAGTAAATTTAGGTGCGCGTAATCGGTCATGCCTCTGGGTGCAATCAATTACTAACTAGGTATTCTAAGTGTGTAATCAATCTAACTATTTACTAGCTAGGTATTCTAAAAAAGTGCACTCAGCTGTGAGAACTCCGTGGAAACAGGCCGAGTTTCGTTTGTAAGTGCGCAATCAATCTTAGCCGTCTAACTACCTGAGTGTGTGACTGTCTGTTTATTGAGAGAACTCTATGGCTAAATTACAGAGGGAGGAGTTAGTGGTAGGTTACCTTCCAAAAATCCTGTGGAAAGTTTTCGAGGTTCTATGTTGGCAGTTGCTGAAAAAAATCAGCTCTTCTATTAATTAATAAGGGGCCGCCTCTGATAATATTAAAGGTTTCAGCTATACATAAATTGCAGACGCCAGTGCTGCCGTTGTAAGGTTGGGCTGAGCAAACTATGGACCAGGATAAGGAGTGCTCTATATTCTGACATTTAAGCTTTCAGACTAATTCAGAAAGTGCCGTGCTATTTTTTAATCTAATCTATTAAAGGTATGGCGGGGATTATATCATCTATCCTTAAATTCCGAATGAATTCTGTTAGAGAACATCGTTATTTTTCTCCCTCATATCAATAATTTTAAGACAACTCATTTTCAGCTGATGAGATCAGTGATAATCGATCATGGCTTCACAATCGATCTATCTCTTATTTAAACATGTGTCGTGATTAAATGATTGGAATTTTACCTTGCCTTCGGATTTTCATTTTGATACTTATACTCCGTTTTACATCATCTAGCTGTTCCCTTGAACGGAATTGGAGATATACAAAAGCGTGGAGAACTTAATATTGCTAACATAAATTTATTGGACCATTTTACACAACCAATAATGCACCTTACTATATAACAAATATACATATAGGTATATATAGATATAGACATTTATACATACATATATATATATATATATATATATATATATATATATATATATATATATAAACACATGTATAGAATTATACATAAACATACATACACACACACATAAATATAGACATAAATATAAAGACAACATGTGAAATCTTTCTATATGAATATGCAACATTTTTATAGACTTATGAGTGCATCACTATAAATACCAATACTGACCAATAGAACAGTCGTCTCCTCTGTAACCTGGAAGACATTCACATTGGAATTTATTTCCTTTGTTTGTACATTTAGCTCCGTTCTTGCATGGATTGCTACTGCATGGATCAACTGAAAGAACAAAACAGTTAGATTATTTATATATCTCTCTTAATCACTAAATAATATCACACCTATCTCTTGTCAATTAATTATGCAATCATCTACGAATATGTTTGGTAAAACGTAAAATAAATTCGTAATAGCAGTCCATAATTGACAGTATTACGTCTTTTAGGTCTTTTATTATAGCAATAAGCAAGAGGAACCATTGTCCTGATTAGAACCATTAAGTTCGAAATATGTAGACATGTGTCCTCCGCTGCTACTGCATGATTCCACTAGACGGCGCTTGCAGTCGGCCTTCCATTCACAGCTAGGCTTTTAAAATGTTTATTTATTAAATATACTGTATATCTAAATATTTTTAAAATTCACATGAATACATGTATACAGCTATGCCACAGGTAAATTTTAATTCCATTTCACCTTGAGGCAACTTACACAGCTTCGTATGTAAATGAGGCTAATCAGCCCAACTACACACACGAAAAAAGTATATATTGCGCCTGTCTTAAAGTCCAGCACTTTGCAAAAAGGAAACATTGTCCTGGTGTGAAGAATTAAGTTCAAAATCCACAGACTAATATCCTCTTCTGCTTCTGTTATATTCTGCTAGACGGCAATTGCCGCGAGCCTTCTAATCATAGCTGAGCTTTCAGAATATTTATTTATTAATCATACTGTATATCTTTAGATATACGAACTTCACACACATATATGTATACAGCAATGTCGAAGATACATTTTAAATAAATATATATATATATAGGTATATCCGAAGGCAACGTAAAATTCCAATCATTTAATCACGACACATGTTTCAATAAGAGATAGATCGATTGTGAACCCGTGATCGATTGACACTGATCAAATCAACTGAAAATGAGTTGTCTTCAAATTCTTGATATTAGGGAGAAAAATAACGATGTTCTCTCACAGAATCCATTCCCTCATATGAAGAAACACAAGTGAGAGACACGGCGACTGCTATTAACTTCAGTTGAGGTCATAAAAGTTGTCAGAATTCTATCGCTGCAAAAGACGCTGGACATCAATCAAATCTGTAAGGATATAGTTAATGTGAGTGGGTACACACACACTCCACACCCACATACACTTGCTCGAGGTCAAGGAAAATAATATATACATATATATACACACATCAACACAGTATCAAACCTGTAGAATTATAAAGGTCACAGTTAGTGGGTGGGTACACACACACTCTCACACACACCGAAGCGATGTCAGAAAAAAAAAAACAAATATAAGACTGTACCAACACAACATTCCGCGAAAGTTAGTTCACAAAACAACAGATGCTACATTGGTCAAATCTCAATTTGACGATGTAAATTGGAAATATTGGGTTAACAAACGCTCCATACCCACCACACACACACACACACACACACACACACACACACACACACACACGCACACACACACACACACACACACACACACACACACACACACACACACACACACACACACAAGCAAGTAAGTTCAGTTCAGTGTTCTGCTATACGTGTATAGATTGAATTGTAACATCCATATCCTCAAGTGTATGTTATGGTTTGTACACATCCGTATCGTCCAAAAAAGGGTATGTCTGGGTATATACACATCCATGTGAAGAGCAAGCAATCAGCTCATATCGAACTCAGTATGTACGGCAGTCCCATTGAGAATCCGAGTCACCAAATCCGTACGTGCAAGAAACCACAATGTAGGCCAGCAGGGGCTCCGTGTAGGGTTGGGTATTGGGTAGATGCGTCAGTAAGTGCGATTTCCCGTCAAATGGGCCAATGAACTTTTAAGATAGTTGTTTGAGTGTTGGAGGTGTGTTATCCAACACAGAAGGTGAAGTAAAAAAACACAGGATAGTAAAATCCGAAGGATGTGTGTAGGCCCATTAATGGTGTGTAAGTATTATTGTTCAATCCGTAACAGTGAGTCCTCCATGGTTAGATGATCACGGATCAAGACCTAGTGTAGTGTTCAGTCGGTAGGGACGTGACAGTCGCAATTGTGGGAGCTCAATATCTAAAGGAAACGGGTATTGCGTGTAGAGTTATGTATAGAGAGCGTAACTGGTCCTAACTAAGTCTGTAATACGACTAGCTATAGACCAACTGAGAGAACTCAATGGTTAGGGTACCTTAAAGTAAAGGTAGGTGCGCGTAATCCGTCATGCCTCTGGGTGCAATCAATTACTAACTAGGTATTCTAAGTGTGTAATCAATCTAACTATTTACTAGCTAGGTATTCTAAAAAAGTACACTCAGCTGTGAGAACTCCGTTGAAACAGGCCGAGTTTCGTTTGTAAGTGCGCAATCAATCTTAGCCGTCTAACTACCTGAGTGTGTGACTGTCTGTTTATTGAGAGAACTCTATGGCTAAAGTAGAGAGGGAGGAGTTAGTGGTAGGTTACCTTCCAAAAATCCTGCGGAAAGTTTTCGAGGTTCTATGTTGGCAGTTGCTGAAAAAAATAAGCTCTCCTATTAATTAATAGGGGGCCGCCTCTGATAATATTAAAGGTTTCAGCTATACATAAATTGCAGACGCCAGTGCTGCCGTTGTAACGTTGGGCTGAGCAAACTATGGACCAGGATAAGGAGTGCCCTATATTCTGAAATTTAAGCTTCCAGACTAATTAAGAAAGTGCCGTGCTATTTTTCTAATCTAATCTATTAAAGGTATGGCGCTCATTATACCATCTATCCTTAAATTCCGAATGAATTCTGGGAGAGAACATCGTTATTTTACTCCCTCATATCAAGAACTTGAAGACAACTCATTTTCACCTGATGAGATCAGTGATAATCGATCATGGCTTCACAATCGATCTATCTCTTATTTAAACATGTGTCGTGATTAAATGATTGGAATTTTACCTTGCCTTCGGATTTTATTTTGATACTTATACTCCGTTTTACATCATCTAGCTGTTCCCTTGAACGGAATTGGAGATATACAAAAGCGTGGAGAACTTAATATTTCTAACATAAATTTATTGGACCATTTTACACAACCAATATTGCACCTTACTATATAACAACTATATATATAGGTATATATAGATATAGACATTTATACATACATATATATATATATATATATATATATATATATATATATATATATACACACATGTATAGAACTATACATAAACATACATACACACACACATAAATATAGACATAAATATAAAGACATGTGAAATCTTTCTATATGAATATGCAACATTTTTATAGACTTATGAGTGCATCACTATAAATACCAATACTGACCAATAGAACAGTCGTTTCCTCTGTAACCTGGAAGACATTCACATTGGAATTTATTTCCTTTGTTTGTACATTTAGCTCCGTTCTTGCATGGATTGCTACTGCATGGATCAACTGAAAGAACAAAACAGTTAGATTATTTATATATCTCTCTTAATCACTAAATAATATCACACCTATCTCTTGTCAATTAATCATGCAATGATCCACTAATATATTTGGTAAAACGTAAAATAAATTCGTAATAGCAGTCCATCATTGACAGTATTACGTCTTTTATGTCCTTTATTATAGCAATAAGCAAGAGGAACCATTGTCCTGATTAGAACCATTAAGTTCGAAATGTGTAGACATGTGTCCTCCGCTGCTACTGCATGATTCCACTAGACGGCGCTTGCAGTCGGCCTTCTATTCATAGCTGAGCTTTTAAAATGTTTATTTATTAAATATACTGTATATCTAAATATTTATAAAATTCACATAAATACATGTATACAGCTATGCCATAGGTAAATTTTAATTCTATTTTACCTTGAGGCAACTTACACAGCTTCGTATGTAAATGAGGCTAATCAGCCCAACTACACAGACGAAAAAAGTATATATTTTCGCCTGTCTTAAATCCAGCAGTTTGCAGGAGGAAACATTGTCCTGGTGTGAAGAATTAAGTTCAAAATCCACAGACTAATATCCTCCTCTGCTTATGTTATATTCTGCTAGACGGCACTTGCCGCGAGCCTTCTAATCATAGCTGAGCTTTCAGAATATTTATTTATTAATCATACTGTATATCTTTAGATATACGAACTTCACACACATATAAGTATACAGCAATGTCGAAGATACATTTTAAATAAATATATATATATATAGGTATATCCGAAGGCAAGGTAAAATTCCAATCATTTAATCACGACACATGTTTCAATAAGAGATAGATCAATTGTGAAGCCGTGATCGATTATCACTGATCTCATCAGGTGAAAATGAGTTGTCTTAAAATTCTTGATATGAGGGAGAAAAATAACTATGTTCTCTCACAGAATCCATTCCCTCATATGAAGACACACAAGTGAGAGACACGGCGACTGCTATTAACTTCAGTTGAGGTCATAAAAGTTGTCAGAATTCTATCGCTGCAAAAGACGCTGGACATCAATCAAATCTGTAGGGATATACTTAATGTGAGTGGGTACACACACACTCCACACCAACATACACCGGCTCGAGGTCAAAGAAAAAAATATATACATATATATACACACATCAACACAGTATCAAACCTGTAGAATTATAAAGGTCACAGTTAGTGTGGGTGGGTACACACACACTCTCACACACACCGAAGCGATGTCAGAAAAGAAAAACAAATATAAGCCTGGACCAACACAACATTATCCGAAAGTTAGTTCACAAAACAACAGATGCTACATTGGTCAAATCTCAATTTGACGATGTAAATTGGAAATATTGGGTTAACAAACGCTCCATACCCACCACACACACACACACACACACACACACGCACACACACACACACACACACACACACACACACACACACACACACACACACACACACACACACACACACACACAAGCAAGTAAGTTTAGTTCAGTGTTCTGCTATACGTGTATAGATTGAATTGTAACATCGATATCCTCAAGAGTATGTTATGGTATATACACAGCCGTATCGTCCAAAAAATGGTATGTCTGGGTATATACACATCCATGTGAAGAGCAAGCAATCAGCTCATATCGAACTCAGTATGTACCGCAGTCCCATTGAGAATCCGACTCACCAAATCTGTACGTGCTGTACGTGCAAGCAACCACAATGTAGGCCAGCAGGGGCTCCGTGTAGGGTTGGGTATTGGGTAGATGCGTCAGTAAGTGCGATTTCCCGTCAAATGGGCCAATGAACTTTTAAGATAGTTGTTTGAGTGTTGGAGGTGTGTTATCCAACACAGAAGGTGAAGTAAAAAAACACAGGATAGTAAAATCCAGAGGATGTGTGTAGGCCCATTAATGGTGTGTAAGTATTATTGTTCAATCCGTAACAGTGAGTCCTCCATGGTTAGATGATCACGGATCAAGACCTAGTGTAGTGTTCAATCGGTAGGGACGTGACAGTCGCAATTGTGGGAGCTCAATGTCTAAAGGAAACAGGTACTGTGTGTAGAGTTATGTAAAGAGAGCGTAACTGGTCCTAACTAAGTGTGTATTACGACTAGCTATAGCCCAACTGAGAGAACTCAATTGTTAGGGTATCTTAAAGTAAAGATAGGTGCGCGTAATCGGTCATGCCTCTGGGTGCAATCAATTACTAACTAGGTATTCTAAGTGTGTAATCAATCTAACTATTTACTAGCTAGGTATTCTAAAAAAGTGCACTCAGCTGTGAGAACTCCGTGGAAACAGGCCGATTATCGTTTGTAAGTGCGCAAACAATCTTAGCCGTCTAACTACCTGAGTGTGTGACTGTCTGTTTATTGAGAGAACTCTATGGCTAAAGTAGAGAGGGAAGAGTTAGTGGTAGGTTACCTTCCAAAAATCCTGCGGAAAGTTTTCGAGGTTCTATGTTGGCAGTTGCTGAAAAAATCAGCTCTCCTATTAATTAATGGGGGCCGCTTCTAATAATATTAAAGGTTTCAGCTACACATAAATTGCAGACGCCAGTGCTGCCGTCATAATGTTGGGCTGAGCAAACTATGCACCAGGATAAGGAGTGCTCTATATTCTGATATTTAAGCTTCTAGACTAATTCAGAAAGTGCCGTGCTATTTTTTTTAAATCTAATCTATTAAAGGTAGGGCGGTGATTATACCACCTATCCTTAAATTCCGAATGAATTCTGTGAGAGAACATCGTTATTTTTCTCATCATCTAGCTGTTCCCTTGAACAGAATTGGAGATATACAAAAGCGTAGAGAACTTAATATTGCTAACATAAATTTATTGGACCATTTTACACAACCAATAATGCACCTTACTATATAAAACTATATATATAGGTATATATAGATATAGATATTTATACATACATATATATATATATATATATATATATATACATATATATATATATATATATATATATATATATATATATATATATATATATATATATATATATATATATATATATATATAAATAAACACATGTATAGAACTATACATATACATACATACACACACACATATATATATAGATATAAATATAAAGACAACATGTGAAATCTTTCTATATGAATATGCGACATTTTTATTCACTTTTTAGTGCATCACTATGATTTACAATACTGACCAATGGAACAGTCGTCTCCTCTGTAACCTGGAAGACATTCACATTGGAATTTATTTCCTTTGTTTGTACATTTAGCTCCGTTCTTGCATGGATTGCTACTACATGGATCAACTGAAAGAACAAAACAGTTACATCATTTATATATCTCTGTTAATGACGAAATCATTTTACACCTTACTTTTGTCATTTAATCATGCAAAGAGAATAGAAAATTGTAAATTCTTTTTGGGGATAGCCAATATAACAGCTTTTTTTACAGGCAGTCGTCTCTGAAAAGAATTTTTAATTTAAATTTCCTATTCTCTTTTATATTCAACGTCTATTCTCTGCCTGGGTTCAACGTAACCCTTTAAAGTAATTCTGTTGATGTCGCCTGATGAGATCGGCCTGTTTTGCATCATAATGGGATGATGGAGATGGTCCCTCGAAATATGTATGGTGGTATCACGGAATCAAAATTCTAAAGCAAAATTTCCATTCCGGCCTTCTTGATTTTGTTTAGTAAATATATATAATTGTTTCTACGTTAGGCACAAGGCCAGCAATTACACAGTGCATTACTGGTACTTTATTTTATCGACCCTGTAAGGATGAAAGGCAAAGTCAACCTCTGCGGGATTTGAACTCAGATCGTAATGGGACGTAACTATGCTGGAAAGCATGGCGTCCGACCCTCTACCGATACTGCCAATCCAAGTATATATAATGAAATGTATCAATGGAAAAATTTCATTTTAAATTTTTTGTAAATGTTATAAAAGGTAATTTTTCCGTCTTTAAATTTCAGTATATTTGCTCTGTGTTTAAATCTCTCTTTCCAACTTTCTTTTCCTAACAATTATAACTTTTTCTCAGACAATAATATTTAAACATAGAGATAATTCTCTTATTGACAAGAAATTGAAAGGACTCAATACACCGCGTGTATGGATGAAGATTGGTACGACTGACAAAATTCCTACTGTGGTTCGTAAAAATATGCAGTAAGGAAAGTCTCTCGTAGTTAATTTGGTACTTTAATCTCGAAAAGAGTCGGAATTTTAACTAATTTTTCACTAACTTTAGGAGGAATGAATTGTAAGTAAAAACAATTTAATAGAAAAAGGAAAAAAAATAGATTGAGAAGAAAGAATGGAATGTAAAATAAGAAAATATAAAGAGGGAAAAGGAAGAGAAAGGCAAGGACTCTAGTGTCACAGAAAAATGAGGGGGGGGGGCTCTAGGCATAGGGTGTGGCGTTAATGGGGCTGCGCCCGTGGACATGACTGCAAAAGCATTCCCACGGACAATGGTCAGCAACACCTGCTGCAACAGCCTCCCCACCTCGTGGGGCTCCGTCCTCAGACGGGCCGCTGAGGAGCACGGCAATACGAGGTCCAAGTAGGCCTGAGGACTCGATGGTGACCGGTGCGAACAGGAAGCGACCGGACAATCTCCGGTGTTTGTTTATCTTCCTTTCCTCTGCATTGAGAGCCGCAGTACCGCGGTTTGTGGCCGAAGCGACTAAGTTGGAGGTGGGAAACTTGTCACAACATGTGGCGTCCCAGATGAGGGATTTACCTCCCTCGAATGGGAAAAGGGCAATTCCATCGTGGGTCTTGCCGTCTCCATGGTCAAGGCCTGCTGGCTCCAGTTGTGATGAGAATCCAGAGCCGCGTGTCAGAGGAACCGGCCTGGGCTCTGGCGGTATGACTGGGTGAAGGCCGAACTTGTCAACGACCGCCCCGCAACGGCATTGAGATTTGTATATATATTTTTACGTCTGCTATATAACTATATACATACACACGCACGCACGCACACACACACACACACACACACACACACACACACACACACACACACACACACACACACACACACACACACACACACACACACACACACACACACACACACATATATATATATATATGTATTCGTGTTGAATATTATACGGGATGTTTTAAAAAAATATTTGAAGGCTTTTCGCTCTGAATTTTGAAGGTTTGACCATCGTTACCTATCTCACCTCACCAAAATCAGGGGGAAGTCATCGACAATACCATCGTTTCTCAATCATTAGGCTTTATAGAGAATACATATCTCATCTCAGTGTTTTTGCTAAATTTAAAGTAATGTAGAATCTTATAAATTCTTGCTTATGTTTATGAGCTAATGAAACATATTTGCATAGGTATATATATATATATACAGCCCATACATAGCAACATACAAAACCATATCGAGGAACCAGCACATAGGAAGGCATCAAAATGTAACTGTCATCTACCTGATAAATGCACATTACAAAATAGATGCCTGGAGTCAAATATAGTGTACCTATGTACTATAAATTCAGGCAGCTTAGCATGGCACTACATAGGTTCCACAGCGGGGAAGTTCAAGAAAAGGTGGTATGTCCACAGACACTCTATAAATAACAGGAAGATTATGAATACAACACTCGCCAATAAAATCTGGCAATTCAAGATGCAAACCAGGAATACAGAATCAGCTGGACGAAGTTATCAACGGCAATAGTCTATAGAATTGGCATGTCCCGCTGTAGTCTTTGTAATATGGAGCTATTCCAAATTTTAAAATACAAAATGCTACTTAACAGCAAAATTGAAAGAACTATAAAACGGCGACCAAATTTGATAACTTTAGACTAACTTAATTCCTCCCATCTATTCCATAACTCAAATTGTACCACTTAGATCTATTATAATATCCTATTATCATCATTATTATTATAATTGTCATCATCTATCAATGAACCAACATCATAACCTTTTATATTTTATATTTATATTTTATATATCTCTCACTTTCACTTTCTGTCTTTCTATTTCTCTCCCTAAGTTTATTTCATCTCTTGCATTTTATCTTATCGCATTATTTTCACTTCTAATATAACTTGCAATTAATTAATTATATAATTAATTTATTAAAATAATCAATACACACATAAATATATTTAACATTTTCATGTTTATACCTTCGTATCTCAACTACCCTCAATAATCTTACTATGTTTACTTTTCTTCGCACATATAAACATTTTTTATTTATTTATTTTCATATTTTGTATTGTTTGTATCATCCTTGATGTAACTTGTTTATTTGCACTTATTTATTAGCATTTATTCATTTATTGTTGATATCATTATTTTCCCTTTATTTTTATTTTTATTTTTATTTACCTTTATTTCTTCTTTATCCTTTTCTCTCCTCTTTCTCTCCTCTTTTCTCTCTGTCTTTTTTCTCTATATCTTTCTCTGTTTTCCTTTCTCCTTTCTATTTTTTTAATTTTTATTTCTTTCTTCTCTCTATCTCTGTTTCTTTTTTCTCTCTCTATCTTTATTATTTATATTATTAATGATGCTGTAATTTGAATTCGTAAAAATACTGAACATATACCAGTTATTTATCTCCGATGATCTGGTTAAGCTAACAACATATTTAAAATTGAGTGACACTACTTGTTCAGCAATTTTTAGACAACTTAATCAGTGAAACAATTATCAGACTGTAAATAAAACCCTTTTTTGTACTGTTGACCATGTTATTCTTCACTCTTTCAATATCATTACTCCAAGATAAACTTACATAGGAATACAAGAGATATCATAAACTCGCCACCTACGTAAACCTCTTGTTGAGTCAAACAACGCCGTACGCTAAAATAATATGAAGTATTGATAACCTCTAACTGGATTACCTATAACGATATTTTGTTATCCCTTATATATATATATATATATATATATAAGAAAAAATACTGGTCCACCCACACACACACACACACACACACACACACACACACACACACACACATTCTCACACACACACACACACATATATATACACACATACACACGCGTACATTAAAATACAAAGAGACTTATACACACACACACACACTTCTCCGTATAAGACAAAAGCTGAAAAATATCTTTTGACCTGCTAAAATACCCCCCACTGCTTACAGACACATTCCTATTGACCATCCCTGCTACCACGAATTACTCTGCTATACACACACACACACACACACACACACACACACACACACACACACACACACACACACACACACACACACACACATACTTATCTTAATAGCCATTTGACACACATCCCTGCTAACCATTATCACAACATCAAACACCTTACTACTACTACATACATACACACATATTTGTTGTGAAAGAGTCATTTCTCAGTCTTGGCGAAAAATCAATTTTTTATTCACATGACCTCTACCGACCAATCAAAATTGTTTTGACCACAAGAATTTTTGCAAACACCAAGTAGCGCTGGAGCCACTTTTTTAACATAAAAACAGTCTTGGCGCAAAATCAATTTTTTACATTCACATGACCTCTACCGACCAATCAAAATTGTTTTGACCACAAGAATTTTTGCAACACTAAACTAGCGCTGGAGCCAATTTTTAACATAAAAAGAGGTAGAATTCCCAAAACTAATCAGATCAGAGCAAACAACACGGACACTCTATCTCAAAATTATTTTTGAAAAGCATTTAGAAATGCGCAACCGGTAAAAACTTAAAAACTTAAAACCACAACTGAATACTAACCCATACAATTACTAATACTCTTTTATTCCTAATTAAACCATTTTTCAACTGTGAACAATTTGTCAGCATTTTCTATTCCGTTTACCAATATATATATATATATATATATATATCATCATCATCATCATCATCATCATCATCATCATCATCATCATCATCATTTTACGTCCACTTTTCCCTTCTTGCAAGGGTTGGACGGGTCCTATTCAGCACACCATCTCTTCACTTGCCACGGTCCTTCGTCATCTCCTCCGTGAGTTTCAGCGATCTGAGGTGTGCTCTCACCACCTCCGCCCATGTTTTTCGTGGTATTCCTCTACTGCGTCTTCCTTCTGGGATTTCTTGGCACTTCTTTACCCAGCGGTCATCCTCCATGCGCATCACATGTCCATACCATCTCAGCCGTCTCTCCTGCACACCACAACTTATCCCTCTTATACCCAGTTTCTTTCTCAACTCGTCTATGCTTGGTCGTTCACTCACATTGACATTGTACATCCAACGGAGCATACTTGCTTCATTTCTCTCGAGCCGTCGCATATCCTCTGCAGTTGCTGTCCATGTCTCACTACCATGCAGCATCGCTCATTTCACACAGGCATCATATAACCGGCCTTTCGTACGCAGGGAGAAACCCTTCTTTGTCAACAGAGGAAGCAGCTCCCTAAACTTCTTCCAGCCCGTCCTTATTCTAGACACTATGGTTCGAAACACCCCCCCTCCCATGCTAATCTGATCTCCTAGGTACCGGAAGCTATCAAGAACTTCTATAGAACCCACCTGCATTGGAAAAATGTGTCTAGCACTACGATTACTACTGCTAACTTTCCCTGTACATCTACTGCATACGTAGTTTTCCCTACCTGTTAGTTTGCCTGCTATCCCACTACGTCTCTTGTGTATACAAGATCTACATTGCGTACATTTTATGGAATGTATGCCAGTTCCTTTCCTACATATCGAACATGGTCATTTCCCTGATGGAACCAGAGTATTGTCCTCTCTTCTTCTTATCAACACTTTTGTCTTAGCTATGTTCACTCTCAGGCCTCTTGATTCCAACTGCTGTTTCCATAGCCAGAATTTATTCTCTAGCTCCTTTACTGATTCTTCTATAAGAACCAGATCATCAGCATAGAGAAGTTCCCATGGGCATCCAAGTTTTAAACTCCTCTGTTATGGCTTGGAGGACTATAATGAACAAGAGCGGGCTGAGGACCGAACCCTGATGTACACCTACTTGTATCTAGAATTCCTCACTAAACTCCATGCCTACTCTCACTTTACTGACAGCACCCCTGTACATAGCTTGCACTGTCTTCACAAGCCATTCCTCTACACCTAGTTTCCTTAGGGACCACCAGATGACAGATCGGGGTACCCTATCAAAGGCCTTCTCTAGGTCAACAAAAGCTAAGTATAGTGGCTTATTCTTCTCTAAGACCTTCTCTTGAGTTGCCTCACTAAGAAGAGGGCATCTGTTGTACTTTTCCGGGACACAAAACCAAACTGCATTTCATTTAATTTGACCCTCTCTCTAACCAGTTGCGCTAATATTCTCTCTACCACATTCATAACCTGATCCATCAGCTTTATGCCCCTATAATTGCTCCTCTCTAGAGTATTCCCTTTACCTTTGTAGCAATTTATAGGAATACTGCTGCACCAGTCTTTGGGTATGACACTTCCATATATAGCTTGATATGATGATGCGTGCAACCAGTTTAGTGCCTACTTCTCCTGATGCCTTCAGCATCTCAGCAACTATCCCCGACGGTCCAGCAGCCTTACCATTCTTCATTTCCTTAATTGCCTCGTGTACCATATATTCGTCAATCTCAATAGCTGATCCCTCTGTTGGGTCTACTGAGGGTAATTTCTCTCTGTCGCATTCATTCTCCACATTCATCAGTTTCTCATAGTGACATTTCCAGGCCTCCTTTTTTTAATCATTCGTGACACTAAGTACACCGGCATCATTCCGGACACACTTATCTCCAACATCCTGATTTGCACTGACACACTGCCTTGCAATGCGGAACACCGCACGTCTCTGATCTTCCCGTCGCAGAACATTGGCAAACCTCCTACTCTCAGCCTCCCTGCGTGCTAAGTACACCTGACGTCTAGCTTCTCTTTTAGCGGCTGTATATCCTTTCCTACTCCCACCCTTTTTCCAAGCCTTCCATGCCAGTCTTTTGTCTCTAATGGCCCTATCTACCGTACTGTTCCACCACCAGGTCACTCTCTATCTGGTTGAAGCTCTGCTCCAACCACAAGTTTCTTCAATAGCCTGCAGTAAGTTGTCACGCAAGAAATTCCAGTTATCATCTATGTCATACAACTGTAAATCGTCTTCTTTTTCGTCATACACGTCTTGAAAGGCTTTGCTAAATTTATATTTTAATGAAAGGTCTTTTAGCTTCGAGACTTTTCTTTTCCACACCTTCCTGTATGTCTCATTCTTTCTCATGCTTACTGAGATGTCACTAACGACTAACCTATGCTGTAGGGTATTCTTCCCCAGGGTATGCCTTAGTATTTGACACCATCTGTCTGACTCGCTGTCTAACTAGCAGGAAGTCAATCTGGCTTACGTATTCGCCCGATTTGTAGGTTATTAGGTGGTTGGTAGGTTTCTGGAAGTTAGTGTTGCAAATGGTTAGTGCATTTGCATCACAAAATTCGAGAAGCCTCACTCCTTCATTTCTTGAGCCGTAACCGTGCCCAACATGTACCCCAGTGGATCCATCCTGGAGCTGTCCAACATGTCCATTGAAGTCCCCTGCTAGCATAACTATGTCTTTGTCCTCTGTCATTGGGGCTGTTTGTAAAAGTTGCCCGTAAAAGCAGTCTTGCTCTTCTTTACCCAGGCCTGCCTGGGGGAGAATAGGCAGAGATGATTGTCAGTAGTCTCTTGCCTACAACTAATCTAAGCTTAATTATTCTATCACTAACTCTAACTACCTCTATTGTCTTATTGATCCATCTCTCAGCCAGTAATATTCCCACCCCACCTAACTCATCATCATTACCCACCCAGAACCGCTTATAAATACGATGTTTGCCTGCGATTAGTCTTGCAGAGGCACCTCTCCATCTCACCTCTTGCACACAGCACACATCCACATGCCTTCTCTCCAGCATCTCCGCTATCTCACCAGATATACCTGTTAGAGTGTCAACATTAAGTGTAGCAACTCTGAGATGCGACGTCTCGTTCTTTTTCCTGCTGTGCGATTGCTTGATGACGGTCGTGGGGTTCTCACATATGGCCTCACTAGCCAGCCCACTACCGTGCGCAGCCTTAACATGGTTAATGTTATTGCTATTTACGCAGTTGTTTTTGTGCGATTGCTTGATGACGGTCGGGGGGGTTCTCGCACATGGCCGTACCAGCCACCCCACTACCGTGCGCAGCCCTAACATGGTTAGTGTTATTGCTGTTTACGCAGTTGTTGCAAATTTCATTCGTTGCGTTCATATATATATACTACTGCGTTTGGCAGTAGTATATATACTGGTTGGATGCCCTTCCTAACACCAGGATTACTTTACAGCATGGACTGCGTGCTTTTATTCGTGCTACCAGCACTAGAGAGGTTGTCTTACCGGACTCAGGGGCCCTCTTTACCGCTCCATTTTACAGCAAGGACGAGGTGATTTTATTCGTGCCACCAACACTAGAGAGGTCGTCTTACTGGACTCAGGGACCCTATCTACCCCCCCCCCCCCCCTCCGCCCACTGCATATACTCATATTTCTGGGTATCACCCTTCATAAGAAGAGTTCACTGTTTACATGCCAACTGTCAGAGCTAGTGAAAATATATGATATTTTCTAAAATATACAGTGACTCATCGGCCTGATGTGCATATTAGCAGACTGGTTGATCAGTCAGATCTGCATGTTAGTAGATTCACTGATCAGCCTGATTTGCATATCAGTAGACTGGCCAGTCAGTTTCCTGTATACGAACGATCAATGGCCGGCTTTGCCATATTCAAATCAGGTTTAGGACATTGGTAGGGTGTTAAGATGTGGGAGGAGTATGGAAGGGGGATTAGGATAAAGGTGGTGCATACTAAATGTATGCTTCAGTCTATGCTCATAGGGAAGGTAGGTCTATGATACATATATACATTACTCACCTATAGAACAGTCATTTCCTCTGTATCCTGGTTGACATTGACACTCGAATTTGGTTCCTTTGTTTGTACACTTGGCACCATTCTTACATGGATTGCTGCTGCAAGGAACATCTAAAAGAAGAAAACATCATAAACAGTATATTTCTTATACTTTTAAACACATATTTAACATGATATGAAAAGTAATATTGATCTAAACATTAATAATCACAGATAACTCAATATAATGTCCTTTCAACATATTTTCATAACCAGAGCTATTAATTTACACGAGGACATAGGCTTAAGAAATCTAGGTGTAGCTTCTTACTTTGCAATATAATCATCACTTCAGCATGTTGATCACGACAACATTCTTTAATATTACATGCAATCTACTTCAATCCCCGAAGACAATATCGCAACTAACATAGATATTGGGGTGGTTATTCATTTGTTTTCATTTAAGTGTTTCGTTAGATATTAGTTTTATCAATTGATGAGATGAACTTGTCATTTCTCAAGAGAGCAGACATAAACTGTATATAGGAATAGAGAAGTAGTCTAATAATTGTTTCTACTTTAGGCACAAGACCAGCAATTACCCAGTACATTACTGGTAGGTACTTTATTTTATCGACCCCGTAAGGATGAAAGGCAAAGTTAACCTCGACGGGATTTGAACTCAGACTGTAAATGGACGTAACTACGCTGGAAAGCATGGCGTCCGACTCTCCACCGATACTGCCAATCCACCGCCCTAGTTAGAAGTAGTCTAATAATGAAAATGAGATACATTTCTCTCTAGTAGATCGCAGCCATTTTAGATATTTGCTTTTTAGAATGGAAGTTCGCCTTTCGGTTATTTCATTTTTTTAACAGAATATTACAACTAATATTTTCCATTAGCTAATATTTCACCACTTATTGCTTTAAAATAAATAACTATCCCTTCAATCCCCAACAGCATCCTTCAATATTTATCTTTATTCAAAGAGTCGCATTTTTTAACGAATATATTCTGACATTTACAGTATTCTACGGATAACCGATAAATACTACAAAAGTGTCTCAGCCTGAGATTAGTGAAAGAGAAACATATTTTTTATAAATAAAAATATTGAAATCACAGTAAATGATGAAAACCGTTAAAATAATGTATTTTCCAAAAATATTGAAACTAAAATAAAACATTTCCAATTTAAGTGGAAATAAAAAATAAAATGAAGTAACAAAAAATACTCACATTGACAAGTTTTTGAAACGAGTTTGTTTACAATATTATTCAAGGATTGGAAATTTTGAACTGGAAAGGTAAATTCTGAACTTGGTTTGCTTGCAATATTTCCAATTTCTTGTTTATCATAGTTCTTTATTCCGATAGCAAATACCATAGCACCAGTTGCCTTTAGACTTTCAGCAGCAACTTTTGTAGCTCCTTTATTCGCTGACCTTCCATCAGTCATTATAATGGCAATATTTTGTACATTTTTCCTATCTCCATATTTTTCGGTGAATGAAGTTTTTCTTAAATGATTCAATGCTTTTTCTGTGTAAGTTGACCCACGAGAATACTGGATTTTGTCAATTGCCTTGTATATTTGCTCTTTAGTAAAATATGTATTCAAGTTAAACTCGTTTTGAACATAAGTACTATAAGTAATTACACCTATCCGCACAGCATTGGATCCAACAGGGAAGGATTTAATGATATTTTTTGTAAATGTCTTCATTATATCAAAGTTATGACTGCGAACACTGCCGGATTCATCCAAAACAAACATGATGTCAGCATGATTTGTTTGACATTTCGCTGGAATATAAAGTAATGAAATCTAGTAAGTTACGAAACATTATGAACATAAATTTACACACACACTCTAACAGACACACCCATATATGCATATAAACTGTCTCTGCTCCGTCATCCCTCACGATGACGGCCTCCGCTAATTTTTAGACATACGCCGTACACCCTACCCTACTACTTCTACTCTTCTCCACATTGTGGAGCTCGTTCTCACTCTTAATAGTTTTATCTTTTCCGGAGAGTTTTACCAACATGTCTCTGGGGTTTCCATGGGTACACGAATGGGCCCTAACTACGCCAACCTTTTCGTTGGCTACGTTATAGTCATGATCTTCTCCCAGTACACTGGTCCGACCCCTGAGCTTACTTCTCTACCCCTAACAACCGTTATCATTACTTCCTCTGTTGCCACACCCCCTAGGTTCCTTTGGCTCTGTTATGGTAAAAAACACACAGTCTTACAGCTTATACAAACCAACAGAACACACACCTCTACATTTACCTTCAGATTTCTGTTAGAAATCTAACAAATACACACGCACCTATATATACCTTTATGTACACACATTGGTACTTATACCTATATGTACACACACATGCTCTTAGCTAGGGCGGATGAATCCAAACACACACACACACACACACACACACACACACACACACACACACACACACACACACACACACGCGCACACACACATGTATACGCATGCGCACACGTAGAGCTGTATATACAAAACGTTATTTTTCCCTTTCAGTTCAGATCTGAGTTCAAATCCCGCCGAGGTTAACTTTGCCTTTCATCCTTCCGCGGTCGATAGAATAAAGTACCAGTAATGCATTGGGTAATTGCTGGCCTTGTGCCAAAAGTAGAAACGCTTATTTTTCCCTTTCAGATAGACGCGCTCGATGACCACCTTTTAAAACAGGTTTATCATACACAAAACGCCAGCTTCAGCAGTTTTCCGCAATGAAGTTTGTTGCACCCTTTCACATGAGGTTCTGTAATTGTGATTTGTCAGTAATTTTCTTTAATGATTTCGGCTGTCGTTTACATAATTACAGAACTTCGTGTGAAAAGATGCAACCGACCTCATTGCGGAATGTGCAAGTACCTATTAGAAGGCCTCGAGATACTTGATCTGCTCTACCTGCTTCATTCGAGCTCCATTTACATGGTTTTCATTCCAGCTATGCAACACTCGGCACCAAACCTATCGAGTGCAAATCAGGGATTATCTTCTGTCGAGTTAAGTAACACCATGTCGTCTGCAAATTCTAGCGGGCTGATATTACACCCGCCAGTCATGATACCACTTCCAACCCAGCTGCACATGTCAATCCTATTCATGAAAATAATGAACAGGAGAGATGACAATACACACCTTTGGCGAAGACCGATTCCCATATTGAATGGTTTCGATTTAGCACCATTTATTCGAACACAAATACTTGGGCATTTGTATAGAGACATCAGGGCGGTAAGGAGATGACCATCAATCCCAGACTCCTGCAGAACCTACCACAAGGGCCGTCTTTACCCCTCCTGCATACACTTATGTTTCTGGGTATCACCCTTCATAAGAACAGTTCACTGTTCACCTGCCAACTGTCAGAGCTAGTGAAAATATATGCTATTTTCTAAAATATACAGTGACTCATCGGCCTGATGTGCATATTAGCAGACTGGTTGATCAGTCAGATCTGTATGTTAGTAGATTCACTGATCAGCCTGATTTGCATATCAGTAGACTGGCCAGTCAGTTTCCTGTATACGAGGATCAATGGCCGGCTTTGCCATATTCAAATCAGGTTTAGGACATTGGTAGGGTGTTAAGATGTGGGAAGAGTATGGAAGGGGGATGAGGATAAAGGTGGTGCATACTAGATGTATGCTTCAGTCTATGCTCATAGGGAAGGTAGGTCTATGATACATATATACATTACTCACCTATAGAACAGTCATTTCCTCTGTATCCTGGTTGACATTGACACTCGAATTTGGTTCCTTTGTTTGTACACTTGGCACCATTCTTACATGGATTGCTGCTGCAAGGAACATCTAAAAGAAGAAAACATCATAAACAGTATATTTCTTATACTTTTAAACACATATTTAACATGATATGAAATGTAATATTGATCTAAACATTAATAATCACAGATAACTCAATATAATGTCCTTTCAACATATTTTCATAACCAGAGCCATTAATTTACACGAGGACATAGGCTTAAGAAATCTAGGTGTAGCTTCTTACTTTGCAATATAATCATCACTTCAGCATGTTGATCACGACAACATTCTTTAATATTACATGCAATCTACTTCAATCCCCGAAGGCAATATCGCAACTAACATAGATATTGGGATGGTTATTCATTTGTTTTCATTTAAGTGTTTCGTTAGATATTAGTTTTATCAATTGATGAGATGAACTTGTCATTTCTCAAGAGAGCAGACATAAACTGTATATAGGAA
Source organism: Eledone cirrhosa (assembly GCA_964016885.1). Taxonomy (NCBI): domain Eukaryota; kingdom Metazoa; phylum Mollusca; class Cephalopoda; order Octopoda; family Eledonidae; genus Eledone; species Eledone cirrhosa. Next base: position 144,530,850 of record OZ024743.1, on the reverse strand, counting down.
TAGAGAAGTAGTCTAATAATTGTTTCTACTTTAGGCACAAGACCAGCAATTACCCAGTACATTACTGGTAGGTACTTTATTTTATCGACCCCGTAAGGATGAAAGGCAAAGTTAACCTCGACGGGATTTGAACTCAGACTGTAAAGGGACGTAACTATGCTGGAAAGCATGGCGTCCGACTCTCCACCGATACTGCCAATCCACCGCCCTAGTTAGAAGTAGTCTAATAATGAAAATGAGATACATTTCTCTCTAGTAGATCGCAGCCATTTTAGATATTTGCTTTTTAGAATGGAAGTTCGCCTTTCGGTTATTTCATTTTTTTAACAGAATATTACAACTAATATTTTCCATTAGCTAATATTTCACCACTTATTGCTTTATAATAAATAACTATCCCTTCAATCCCCAACAGCATCCTTCAATATTTATCTTCATTCAAAGAGTCGCATTTTTTAACGAATATATTCTGACATTTACAGTATTCTACGGATAACCGATAAATACTACAAAAGTGTCTCATCCTGAGATTAGTGAAAGAGAAACATATTTTTTATAAATAAAAATATTGAAATCACAGTAAATGATGAAAACCGTTAAAATAATGTATTTTCCAAAAATATTGAAACTAAAACAAAACATTTCCAATTTAAGTGGAAATAAAAAATAAAATGAAGTAACAAAAAATACTCACATTGACAAGTTTTTGAAACGAGTTTGTTTACAATATTGTTCAAGGATTGGAAATTTTGAACTGGAAAGGTAAATTCTGAACTTGGTTTGCTTGCAATATTTCCAATTTCTTGTTTATCATAGTTCTTTATTCCGATAGCAAATACCATAGCACCAGTTGCCTTTAGACTTTCAGCAGCAACTTTTGTAGCTCCTTTATTCGCTGACCTTCCATCAGTCATTATAATGGCAATATTTTGTACATTTTTCCTATCTCCATATTTTTCGGTGAATGAAGTTTTTCTTAAATGATTCAATGCTTTTTCTGTGTAAGTTGACCCACGAGAATACTGGATTTTGTCAATTGCCTTGTATATTTGCTCTTTAGTAAAATATGTATTCAAGTTAAACTCGTTTTGAACATAAGTACTATAAGTAATTACACCTATCCGCACAGCATTGGATCCAACAGGGAAGGATTTAATGATATTTTTTGTAAATGTCTTCATTATATCAAAGTTTTGACTGCGAACACTGCCGGATTCATCCAAAACAAACATGATGTCAGCATGATTTGTTTGACATTTCGCTGGAATATAAAGCAAGAGATCATTAAGATAGTATATATGTGTGTGTGTGTGTGTGTATGAAGCCGTTCGTTAACACTATACATATATATATATATATATCTGTATATATATATATATATATATATATATATATATATATATATATATATATATATATATATATATATATATACTTAACTGTATATATAAATATATACTTAAACTTTAATCTGTTATTTTAATAAATATTTGCTCTAGGGTTCTTATATATTTGATATATATTTATCTTTATCGAGACCTCTTTGGATTTTAGTCTTTACATTTATTATTATTACTATATATATATATATATATATATATGCAGAAATTATATTTAATTTGTTGGGATTCAACAAGCTTAAAAGTTTTATAACTGATATAAAGCACTCAACAGTTTACTGGAATAAATATTCAATATATTAATAAATGGAAACTATATTTATAAAACCATAATTATTTTATTATATATATTTCAATGGCAACCAAGGTAATATAGGTGCGCTTTCATCAGATAAAATACAAAATATGTTTCATACATGTTGACATACCCGTAGAAAAACAACCTTGAGAGTTGAAGGTTCGGTCAACCGTCATGGTTGTTTTTCTACGGGTATGTCAACATTTATAAAACATATTTTGTATTTTATCTGATGAAAGCGCACCAATATTACCTTGGTTGCCCTTGAAATATATATAATAAAATAATTATGGCTTTATAAATACAGTTTCCATTTATTAATATACTGAATTGTATATATATATATATATATATGTGTGTGTGTGTGTGTGTGTGTGTGTGTGTGTGTGTGTGTGTGTGTGTGTGTGTGTGTGTGTGTGTGTGTGTGTAATGGTATTACAATATATCTGTATGGTCAAATCGATACAGATCGAACCTTGAGCTGATCAGTGGCGAAACGCGCGTCACCAAACAATCAATGTCATGAAGGAGTAACCAATAATCCTTGTTATTTTATTTCACTATAATACACTTTGTCTAGCTCTACACCTCGACACTGAAGTGAACCTAAACATCGAATGCTCACCCGGGTGAACCTATATATATATATACATATATATATATATATATATGTGTGTGTGTGTCTGTGTATATATTTATGTATATATATACACATACATATACATATACATATGTACATATGGATTATATCGAACATTAATAATAATTTTCGATTCATGTTTCTGGGTCATTACCCTTCATCAGGACTGTATAATTGTGCCTGTCTGTTGAACTGTTGAAAATATATAGTATTTTCTTAAGTACACATCGCCTGAGTAGCCTCATTTGCATACCCTACCCAGAAGATGTTGATTGTTCTTCAAAGCCAGTGTTGAACAAATAGGTGATGATCGGTCACCGGCACGGTACAGCTTCATATCGGGACGTTTGTTTACCAACGAATCGAACATTATTATTAATGTTCGATATAACCCATACGTACATATGAATATGTATATATATTGTGTGTGTATATATATATATATATATATATATATATATATATATATATATATATATATATATATATATATATATATATATATATATATATATATATATATATATATATATATATATATATATATATATATATATATATATATATATATATATATATATATATATATATATATATATATATATATATATATATATATATATATATATATATATATATATATATATATATATATATATATATATATAGTGAAGGCGTGTGGCTGAGTGGTTACAGAATTGGATTCGCAATCGTAAGGTTGTGAGTTCGATTCCTGGACCAGGCGATGCGTTATGTCCTTGAGCAAGACACTTTATTTCACGTTGCGCCTTCTACCTGGAGTTGCGACCGATAGATAGTATTAGCAATTGGAAAGACCAACGGAAACATTGTTCCCTCGGTCCGATTTGACGAAAGTCGATCTTCCTATATATATATATATATATATATATATTATAATAAAATAACAGGAGGCTGGACTTGTGTAAATCCTTGAAAGGTTTATTATACTCTGATCATTTCAAAGACCGGGTTCCGTATGAATCCGGTGATATCATCAGGTATTCGAAATATAATAAATGAATGTAACAGATAAAATCCATGGGGCTGAAAATCATAGACCCGAGGACGACCGACCATCTACCATCTTCCACTTTAGCTGGTCGCCCTCAAATATATATATATATAGAATTTTTGCAAACACCAAGTAGCGCTGGAGCCACTTTTTTAACATAAAAACAGGTAGAATTCCCAAAACTATTCAGATCTGACCAAACAACACGGACACTCTATCTCAAAATTATTTTTGAAAAGCATTTAGAAATGCGCAACCGGTAAAAACTTAAAAACTTAAAACCACAACTGAATACTAACCCATACAATCACTAATACTCTTTTATTCCTAATTAAACTATTTTTCAACTGTGAACAATTTGTCAGCATTTTCTATTCCGTTTACCAATATATAATAACTTGTGTGTTACACCTCTATTCTTTTAACTATATATATATATATATATATATATATATATATATATATATATATATATATATATATATATATATATATATATATACTGTATATATAGTAAAAATAAACAAAAATAAAAAATTTATTTAAAATTATTTCACTGGAATAGTGCCTAAGGTTTTCATGTCTACATAAAGTACGTTTTTCTTCTATGTATTCAAATTTACTTTGTTTAGTTTAATTAGCTACATCGAAAGCTACTTGAACCGTCCAAAGGACGGGTAGCTTAGCTAGTATATATATAAAGTTCGTTCTTTAACATATGTTTCAATACAATATAAGTCTACATAATTGTTTCTACTTTAGTCACAAGGCCAGCAATACCCAATGCATTACTAGTACTTTATTTTATCGACCCCGTAAGGATGAAAGGCAAAGTCAACCTCGGCGGGATTTGAACTCAGATCGTAAAGGGACGTAACTATGCTGGAAAGCATGGCGTCCGACCCTCTAACGATACTGCCAATCCACCGCCAATAAGTCTACATAATGCAGGTTGCATAATGATATTATTATTATACCCATTTACTAGCAATACATTACATATGGCATTTCTTCAGAAAGATTTCAAAAGGTTTTCACAGTACGAGGTAAGTTTGTCGCATACTGCAATAAAAATATTTTTACTGCTACCCGCTCTTAATAAAAGGCAACTGGACTGAGATGAGAGATAGAAAAGATATAATTTGGAAGGACAGAAAGAGTGGGAGATAAGTAATAAAAGATAATAAATAATAGAATAATAAAAAATAATAAAAAATTAGCTATGAAAAAAGTAATGAGATAGAATAAAGACAAACAAAAATAATGGGTGAAAATTTAGTTTTACATAAACACATATGTACACTATATATATATACACACAGACACACGCACACACACACATACACACACTCGTACACACACACATACACACACACATATATATAAATATGCTTTTATTTCATATCGAATATTATGTTTTCACTGATGCTTGGCTCGATATCTTTATCGATGTGATCGACTAGTCTTCGATATCGATCTGCTTATCAGACGTGTCGATTTAAATCTCAGCATTTCTGTATCTCGGGTTCCCGACGTGGTACCGATACATATATAGCCGGTATCCTCTTTACAGGTGGCCCGTCCTTGGTGGGGAACAAGAGCAGTGGCATTATCAACAACAATAATAGCCACCACAATCGCAGTAACTTGTAGAGTGACATTAATTGTTTCTACGTTTGGCACAAGGCCAGTAATTATCCCAGTGTATGACTGGTACTTTATTTTATCGACCGCGTAAGGATGAAAGGTAAAGTTAACCTCGACGGGATTTGAACTCAGAATGGAAAAGGCCGTAACTCTTTGCTGCAAAACATGACGTCCGACCCTCTACCGATACTGCCAATCCACTGACATTAATAGCGTCAAGTCAATTCACCATTTGTTGGGGCATCACCAACAACATTAAGATCAATAGCAACACCACACACTACCACTATCACTGCAACCACATTGATGTCATTAATAGCTACGAACGAGACAATACTGCTAGTATTTTTTATTCTCCGTGGGGATTGTGGTTATCAGAACAGATACTGCTACTACCATTTCTCCTATATCTAGAATAACTACAATAATAGTTACAACAATAGTAGCAATAACTACTGCCTCAATTACTGAAAAATACCAGAAAATTAATGAAAAATAACAATAATGGCTTCTCATATTTAAATAAAAATGTAATAAAACTAAAAATCCTAATAAAATGATATAAGATAATTTTTAAAATGAAATAATCTAAAGAAAAGAAAATTAAAATAAAGTAAAATTAAAACCATGACAATAAAGGTATAATGGTGAAATCAGAAATTTGATAAATATTCAGATAAAAAATATAAGGATTAAGCTAAATAAATGTAATATAAAGTAAACTTCTGACTTGTTAAATCTTATGCCAGCCATTTACATGTGTGGTGTGATAAATAAATATATACACCGGTTCCGAACACAAAGGAACCAAACTCCCATTGCCACTACCTCTATCTCTCCCGCTCTCCCCATCTCACTATTATGAGCAAATGGGGGCCCACGCGCTGGCCGCCCTTAAAGATAAAATAAATCACACACACACACACACACACACACACACACACACACACACACACACACACACACACACACACACACACACATCACATCACATTCGACAGGAAATAGAGTAAGCTGGTTGAAATCTTTAAAATCAGCGGATGGGAGGCATCATGTTTCCGTACAGAGAAAGGTATCAGAGGATTTGTCGGAACCAGGGTTGGCTTGCCGCTCAGGGGCCTTGGACTGGTGGCAAAAGAAAGAAAACAGCTTTTGAGGACATTGTCGAAGGCAGCTGAGAATGCATGTCACTATATTGAGTTAAAAAAGTAGATGAATGGTGATCTGACACATTGAGCAAGATAAAGGCGTTTCGGTCAGAGTCGCAACGTCAGACTCATCTAACATTGTGCTTTTATAAAGACAGGGTGGGGTGTATCTAATAAAAACAGAACATACTATTAAAGGGAACAGAAAGGGAAGAAAAAAGAAAGAAAACGAAAAAGAGAAAAAAAAAAGTGATCAACCAACGAAAGAAAGGGAGAGGGGGAAGACTGTCATTACATCCAATCTGAGCGGTGCCTCATACGCGCCCCGCGGACAAAACGGCAAAAGTATTACCGCGGAGAATGGCCAGAGACACCCGCTTCAAAATCCTCCCCACCTCACGGGGCTCTCTCCTCAAGCAGGCCGCCATCTTTCCAAATTTACGGAAGAGATCAGCAGTGCGGGACCAAGGACGCCAGAGGTTTCGACGGAGACCGATGTAAAGAGGAAGCAGTTGGTCAGAGCCCAGGATTATGACCGAAGCAACAAGGTTAGTGATGGAGAACGTGTAGCTGCACGTCCCGTCCCAAACTAGAGATTTGTCCACCTCGAAAGGGAAGAGGATTAATCCGTAGCGGCGCTTGACATCACCATAGTCGAGGCCAGCTGGCTCCAATTGTGAAGAGGAACTGTTTGTGTCGATGCTCCTTCTGATGATATCGTTCAGAACAGCGTGACGGGGAAACAGGCCTGCACTAAGGCGGTAAGATAATGAGTGCAGACCGAACTCGTCGACCACTGCTCCACAACAGCATCAATGTGGCTCGCACATACGGAGGTCGAGGTGTTGTGCAACTCCAATGCGGGTGCACTCATTATCGACAAGGGTACTGGTTGATGAGGAAGGCCCCCGAATGGAGACAAGCTCTACTGTTTGAGTGCGAGGCAAAGCGTAGGCAAACGACACGGTTTTTTTGTCCGAAGAAGACTCAATCCGCCAGAAGGTGGACATGCATTTGACATCATCCCAGTTACGTTGGACAATGGCACACGGGGGGGACGACAAGGCTTTCGTCGGTCCAATCATCCAGAGCTGATTCCAGTTCCCGGGTCGCGTCAGATTCTGTCACCTTGCAGAGGAACTCGTCGATGAGGTTGCGGCTGGGGGAGATTAAGGAAAGAACAGCCGATAGTGTCAAGTCAAGAGTGGATCGGAGACCTAGGCCGGCGAATCTCACAGGATATTTCGCCTGTTTCCTGTTAAGTTGTGCAGGAATTTCGTCGCCTACATCGCTAGGTGGCCTTAGGTAGCTCTGCTGACGCAATGGAAAGGGTCGAAACACTTTACCGCCTGATGAGGCATCGATTCCTGCATTCGGAGGTGGAGTACAGCAGCACCCTCAGCACACGGTGAGTGGATATATATATATATATATATATATATATATATATATATATATATATATATATATATATATATATATATATATATATATATATAGGGCCACTAGAAGAGGTAAATATTTATATAATATTTTTTAATGTATTTTGAAAAATTGATTGAATTTTACTTGTTCTGCTTATCTTAATATTAAAGTTCTGGTGTATCAAATTAACACCATTGAACAACCTTGAATCATAGACAACCTATGTATCTCTAGGGGTACCTAGTATCCCTGGACATATTAACTTCTACCTTTTTCTCCGTCCGTTGAGAACAAATCTGTTGCTCTACTTGGCTGCTATTTTTTTAGTAGTAATTGTAGACAGCAAGTCTTTGATTTTCCCGCTTTTACTTCGGTCCTGTTTACATACAGGTCACTTTTACGACCTTTCAGACCTTTATTAGCTGGCAGGAGGTTGTATATTTTGTCGTTCCTGGGACGTTTAGCCCTAGGAAGGGAAAATGCTTCTCTGATGAGCTTTGGTTTTCCATCATAAATCCATCGGATTTATGAGGTTTTACAAAGCGAAACTGATCAGTAAGGGCCACTAGAAGAGGTAAATATTTATATTATATTTTTTAATGTATTTTGAAAAATTGATTGAATTTTACTTGTTCTGCTTATCTTAATATATATATATATATATATATATATATATATATATATATATATATATATATATATATATATATATATATATATATATATATATATATATATATATATATATATAGAGAGAGAGAGAGAGAGAGAGAGAGAGAGAGAGATTTGAAAACATATAACACGTTTATATATAATAAATTAAATTATCTAAGAACCTTATCCATCATCTTAATTTATATATATATATAAATATATATATATATATATATATATATATATATATATATATATATATATATATATATATATATATATATATATATGTAAATGGCTTCTACAGGACTAGAACTGTTTCATTCGAAGGAAATCATCAGGAAAACCAACTGGCCTTGAAATACAGTGATATTTGTTGTTTACATTCTACTAATGAATTGAGTACCTTACATACTGTGGGTACCCCCGGTTGAACCAAGGACTCACTCTCTTATATATATATATATATATTATTCAGAATAATAATAAATGAAGACATTCACATAATCAAAATATGTTTTATTATATATATTTCGAAGGTACTGTGCTGTTTTTGCAGTACGTCATCGTCAGATAAAATACATGAATTGATGTATGACATACCTTAACGGTCTTGATTGTTCAATTCCTGTATTGGCAGTCAATACTGGAATTGAACAATTGACTGCCATTACTGAAATTGAACAATCAAGACCGTTGAGGTATGTCATACATCAATTCATGTATTTTATCTGACGAGGGCGTACTGAAAAAACAGCACAGTACCTTCGAAATATATATAATAAAACATATATTTTGATTATGTGAATGTCTTCATTTATTATTATTCTGAATAATAATAACTCCAGAAAACTTCACTGTAGAGTGCTTTTAATCTATTGTAAAACTATATTCATTGAGTAATCAATGAACCATATTAATCTTTGGTTATATATATATATATATATATATATATATATATATATATATATATATATATATATATATATATATATATATGTGTGTGTGTGTGTGTGTGTGTGTGTGTGTGTGTGTGTGTGTGTGTGTGTGTGTGTGTGTGTGTGTGTGTGTGTATATATATATATATAGTAATAATAATAAATTTGAAGACTAAAATCCAAAGAGGGCTCGATAAGGATAAATATATATCAAATATATAAGAACCGTAGAGCAAATATTTATTAAAATAACAGATTAAAGTTTAAGCAAAGAGTCGCTGCTTTCACCCTTGACAGGGTCTTCTGAAACTAAAAAATTAATCTGTGAACGCAGAAATATTTACTTCTGCGTTCACAGATTGATTTCTTTAGTTTCAGAAGATCCCGTTAAGGGTGAAAGCAGCGATTCTTTGCTTAAACTTTAATCTGTTATTTTAATATATATATATATATATATATTCACACATCTCTCTCTCTGTTTGATCCTAGTACATTGCACCGTGGGATCAAACCGGAAACAGTCTTGTTGCAAAACGATCTTCTATGACGGACAATCATTTCCCTCAATAAAAATATTACAGAATACGAAATAGAGGATATATAACTATAATAGATCGAACAAAGCATGTAAATTATTCAATCTAGTCATATAAGTCAATTGTAAAAAAATATTATTCATGTAAAGTGACATACTTACCAACTGGTTGTAATGATACTAGTTTGACAAATGAACAAAGTCCTGCAATATAAAAGTAAATATTTTTCAGAATAAAACACAAGTTTTAAAATATACTTTTATAAATGAAGTCAAAATACAATATGTTTAGCTGGTCATTTATGTTCGAATGTTTAATTCACTGAGTATAATTTTATTTTTATTATTTATTTATTTATTATTATTATTTTTTTTTTGTCTGTTTTTGTTTTCGTTTTATTATATTTTGGTTCAAAATTACTTACCAAACAGTGAGAGAATGTAGATTGGCGTCATGATTAGTCTTCGAACTAATCAAAAGTGACAATAGCTCTAACATTCGGCATTATATATATATTTGTGTGGTGTGTGTGTGTGTGTGCGCGCGCGCGCGTGTGCGTGCGCGCGCGCGTGTGTGTATGTATGTGTATGTATATATATATATGTATGTGTGTGTGAGTGCGTGTTTATGTATGAGCGCGTGTGTGTGTGTGTGGTCGCGTGTGTGTGGTCACGTGTGTGTGTGAGCGCGTGTCTGTGTGTGCTTGTTTGTCTTTCTACATACACAAACGCGTACAAACATATACATGAATTTATTAGAGCATGCTTATTTGTGTGCTAACTTGTTTTGTGCCAATGGATTAAGATATTATAAGGAAAAACCACATGCCAAATCTCATAACATATATGTATCACAAATAAATGCACACAAGTCCACACACATACAGACACGCTTGCATAGACACACAAATACATTTAAATGTAAGCATTAAGATGTACACGCAAGAATTGAACATATGATAATAAAACCAAGTTAAATATCTGCACGCTAGTAACAATAATCTAACTAATATTATACATTTTGCTAATACTAATGTGTAACAGGTGTTAAATATATCCTAAAATATACATCTACATACAAACACTTATATGTCAAGTCTTTTATTCACGAACATAGAATAACATAGAGATAAATAATAATTGTTTCTATTTTAGGCACAAGGCCAGCAACTATCCAATACATTACTGGTACTTTATTTTATCGACCCCGCAAGGATGAAAGGCAAAGTTATCCTCGGCGGGATTTGAACTCAGATCATAAAGGGACGTAATTCTATGCTGCAAAGCATGGCGTCCGACCCTCTACCGATACTGCCAATCCACGCCCTCATAGAGATAGATAATAATAATAATAATAATTACAATTACCAGCAAATATTCACATATGAAGAATGATCTATGAAAATAAAGACACCCACGAGTCTGAATCCCACATGTCCAAATATATATTTTCATAAATCTAAAGATTAATTTAAGGTAATACGTACACACACGTGTTGACATACAAAAACACATATACAATCAAATATATTTTGACATAGGAATATATGAAATATTTCGATAAGTATTTAAATCTTACCTGGTGGTATGTGTTACTTTATAACCATATAGCAAGCATTTAATCAATTTAAAATTTACAAAAATTAAATAAACAAAGCTTAAACAGTAAACCACACGAAATCAATACATTTCACCATGATATTAACAGATTTATGATCATATCTAAAATTGAAATTTAATGGTTAGATCAAAATTCAGAAATAGAAAACAATATTATAACCTTCATTCCAATGTAGTTCAATATTTTATCTAAATTATGGAAGAAAATAACATCCTCAATAAATGAAATTCAATATATAATCTAATATATTACATACAAGGCTTAGTGGTTAGAGCATTGGGCTTGCAATTGAGAGGTTGTGAGCTCGATTCTCGGACCGGGTGATGCGTTATGTCTTTGAGCAAGACACTTTATTTCACGTTGCTCCAGTTTACTCAGCTGTAGAAATGAGTTGCGACGTCACTGGTGCCAAGCTGTATCGGCCATTGCCTTTCCCTTGGACAACATCGGTGGCGTGGAGAGGGGAGACTGGTATACATGGGTGACTGCTGGTCTTCCACAAAACAAACCTTACCCAAGCTTGTGCCTCGGAGGGAAACTTTCTAGGTGCAAAACCATAGTCATTCGTGACCGAGTGGGGCCTTAAATATATATAGAGTGAGACTAAAATAAAATTATTAAGTTCAGGAAAAACCCACTCAGGGGGAAATAGCTACTTAAAACGACTGAACGATGATCTAGGAAAACTAAAGAACTCGACCGGAATTCTGGTGCACGGGGATAAAACGAACAACCTATACGACATGGATAGAGTAATCTATGACGACCTGATAATCAGAGAACTTAGAAAAAACTACAAGAAAACTACACAGGCCAACCTGGATCTAATCAACACGGATGCCAATAGCGTCATGACTAAACTGGGTATTGAAAATAAAACTGAGCCCTTCCATCCCAGAATTACGAGGATTTTATTGAAAGACCACAAATTAGACTTTGAATCGTCAAGACCTGTCAGGCTAATAGCGCCTTCGAAATCGGACATAGGAATCGTGAGTAAAAACATCCTTGATAAAATAATCCCCACTCTAGTTAGGAGATCGAAGCTTAAATTATGGTCAGCAACTAGTGAGGTAATTAACTGGTTTGAGAAATCGAAGAATAAGAATAGCACTAAGTTTATACAGTTTGATATCTCTAACTACTACTCTTCGATCTCTCCAACTCTTCTAGGTAAGGCCCTAAACTTTTCTAGCTTACACACCGACCTTACATCGGAAGAAATTAACATTATTCTCCTAGCTAGGAAAACCTTAATTGAGTTCAACAGAGACTTGTGGACTAGGAGAGACTGGCCGGACAATTTTGATATCACCATGGGATCCACGGACTCGGCCCAGGTGACGGATCTGGTGGGCCTCTACATCCTCGACTGTCTTGGAGTGGAAATGCCCCACTTGGGAGGTGGGGCTTACCGCGACGACGTTTTGTTTACTGTGTCGTATCATAATAATAGTATAGTAGAGAGGGTGAGGAAAAAAACTAAGCAAATTCTTCAACAACATAGACTTAAGTATAGTATTTGAAGAAAACCTGAAGATAGTTAATTTTCTAGATGTTACACTTAACCTCAATTGAGGACTTTTCCAACCCTACCACAAACCCAACGAGAATTTAAATTATGTCAACGCAAAATCGAACCACCCTAGAATAGTCACTAACGGTATTACAAAAAGCGTCTCTAGTATAATTTCAGGATTATCTTCCAATGAAGATACATTCGATAGGATCTCATATTACTATAATAGCGCCCTGGAACACACGGGGCATAGCGAGAGAATCTCATTCGAACGTCCATTAGGTAGTAGTAGCAACATTGTCTGCGATAGCTTAGGCCAAAATAGTGACACTTTAGTTAACAGCAGACGGGAGGCGAAGGAGGATCAATATGGACTTCATGTTGTATTGCCTCCTAGTTCCAATGACGACGGTACCAATGAGAATAACCACCCAGGTACAAATGGCGTCCGAGAACCGTACAGCCAACGGCAACTTTAATTGTAACCTTAACTGTAGAGCTGATAAAACAACCGTTGAACGTAAAATAGAACGGAGGACGGGTAGGGGGAATAGGGATAAATGTAGTAGGCGCATAGTGGATATAACCCCGGCTATCGAGGGTAATTCCAATAACTGCACGGGGGGTACAACATCCCGGAGACTTGGGACGATTCCAAACACCACCTGGACACCCCGAGACATCATCAACCCACAGGCAGTTATCAGTTCTAATAGACCAGTAGCAACCAATGAGGCAGATAACACTAGTATAGATAATAAGAACAAGAAGCATCAGACCAGAAAAATCCTGTGGTACAACGCCCCACGCTCCACCGGCCTGATAACTAGTATAGCTAAGCTTTTCTTTAGGGCATTAGACAATTGCTTCCCTAGATCACACAAATACTATAAAATATTCAATGTGAATACCACCAAGCTGTCCTACTCCACAACCAGTAACATAGCTCAGAATATAGCTAAGATGAATTATAGTAGACTTAGGGCGGGATGAGGCATGGCAGAACTAATGGCAATTCTATGTATGAGTCCGATACGCGTGAGGTAAATCAGGCCACCCCACCCCCTGGGAACTTACCCATAGAGCAGACAAGAACTGAGTCCCGATACCAGGGGTACCGTGGTTCCTCAGGAACTACCCCTGTCGGTAGGAGAAAATGCAATTGCAGGAACATCGCTACTTGCCTCTTGGCTGGGAATTGCCTCACCAAGAACATAGTCTACGACTGTAAGGTCTCCACTTTAGATAGAACGTTCAGGTATGTCGGGGCGACTGCCACTGAATTTAAGGATAGATGGTATAATCACCGCCATACCTTTAATAGAATAGATTTAAAAAATAGCACGGCGCTTTCTGAATTAGTCTGGAAGCTTAAACAACAGAATATAGAGCACTCCTTATCCTGGTCCATATGTGCTCAGCCCAGTCATATAAAGGCAGCACGGGTGTTTGTAATTTATGTATCGCTGAAACCTCAAGATTTTTAGTAAGTAACCTACCACTAACTCCACCCTTTTTACCTTAGCCATAGAGTTCTCTCAATTAGCAAAAAATAGACAATCACACACTCAGGTAGTAGACAGCTAAGATCGTTTGAGCACTTACACACTGTACTCGGTATGTTTCCACAGAGTTCTCACAGCTGAGTGCACATTTACCATTACTTTAGAATACCTAGTTAGTAAATAGTTAGAATAATTACACACTCAGTTAAGACCGATTACGCGCATCCACCATTACTTTAGAATACCCTAACCATAGAGTTCTCTCAGTTAGTAAATAGACATGTTACACACTCAGTTAAGAGCGATTACACTCTTTATACATAATTCTACACACAGTACCCGGTTTCTTTAGATACGGAGTTCCCACAATTATGACCAGTCACGATCTTATCGATTGAATACTACACTAGGTTTTTGGTTTGTGATCCTCTAACCATGGAGTGCTCACAGTTGCTGAATGGACAATACTACTTACACGCCATCAATGGGCTTACACACATCCCCGGGGTTTTGTTATTTTATTTTATGTTGGGTAACACACCTCCACCACTCAAACACTTATCTTAAAAGCCCGAGGGCCCATATGACGGGAAAACGCACACACTGATAGCTTAACTCAAATACCCAACCCTACATGGAGCCCCTTGTTGGCCTACATGGCGGGTGCTTGCACGCACAGACTCGGGGGGACTCAGATTCTCAACGGGACAACAGTACATACAGAGCTCGATATGAGCTGACTACTTGCTCTACACATGGATGTGTATATACCAAAACATACACTATTTAGACGATACGGATATTACAATTCAATCGATACACGTATAGCGGAATGTTGAACGGAATTTACTTGCGCGTGTATAGGGTTGTGGTTGACCCAATTCTTTTCTAATTTACATCGTTAAAATTGAGATTTGACCAACATTTGTTGTTTTGTAACCTAACTTTCGGTGCATACTGTATTGGTGTATATATTTTTCTCTGACCTCGCGTCGGTGTGCCTGAGTGTCTGTGTACTCACTCACACTAATTGTGACCGACCGAAATTCTACAGATTTGATGCTGAGATTAGACCTGTCCAGCGTCTTTTACAGCTATTGAGAGATAGAGACTTGATAGATTTATGACCCTGACTGAAGACGACAGCAGTTGGCGTGTTTTGGCTGCTGAACCTTCATATGGGGAATAAAACTCTAGTGAGTGAACATCGTTAGTTTTTCCTCCCTCATATCAAAGATTTGAAGACATTTCATTATTCACCTGATGATCATTGATAATAGATCATGACCACACGATCGATCTATCTCTTATTGAAATATGTGTCGTGATTAAAATGATTGGAAATTTATACCATGCCTTCGGATCTTTATTTTGATATATATATATATATATATATATTTATATATATATATATATATATATATATATATATATATATATATATATATATATATATATATATATATATATATATATATATATATATATATATATATCCTCTTATTAATTCCAGTTGCAGTTCTGAAACCATGAATCATCTGGCAATCACTCATAACAGACAGGTTTTAAGCATACAGAAATATCTAGAATATATTGCTTATTGAATAATTCCTACCGAATACCACGATTGTGCATTCGTTAAACGTTCGGAAGCATTTTCTGAGACCATTGTATTATATGATAAATGATAAATATGTATTTCTATAATGTAAGTGTTTGGATTTATTTAGAGCATCTTCAACAGGGTGAATTCACCACATTTTCAGTAATAGAATGCTGGCCATCTAAAACTTCTTTTGATTATTAACTTCTGGAGACTACATATATTCTGTCGTCTTAAGCTTTTGTTCACGTAATTTTTGTCTTTGTATACCTGTATAAATTTCGATGTATGGGATAACACGCTTTCACTACTTCATTTATTTGAAGAACTTGTGCATAACACTTGTATATAACGATAATTACTCATTTTAGCTGTTACATTTTATTAATGCTTTCCGCGATATAATCTTAGGTTTTGTTGAAACGGTGCAGGCTTGTGAGATTGCTTTTTCATTATATGTATACATTTTTAATTATAGCACTGAATACCTATTTATGTAAATATCTCGTAACGCCCTTCATTATATTCTATATAACCGAAACCATATTTTCTCCTCTGAAATAAAATTCTTTAAAAAATCTTTAAGTAATTAATGACTAGAAATATGAAAGAAATTTAATTTGTGCATATTATACATACTAGCAGAAGAACCGCCCTCGTGCTGGTTTTCTGCTAGTATATATAGTGTGCATATTGATATAAGTAAATATATATGCACATAGATATGATACGTAAATTGACAATATGTACATAAACTGAACAAAGACTGTGTTACATTTACTTCTGTAATCAGTAAAGCAATCCATGATACATAAAAAAGGTGATAATGGAGCTGGTAAAGCGATGAAACTGTTGACGGAAAATGTAATGAATCTTCAGTTGAGAATGTCGATGGGAAACTTCAAGCAGTGAATTTGAAAATAGATGCTGCTGGTATGAATGAATGAATTGCATTTACCAATATGAAGAGTTGACCTTCGCTATAATGTTGTTTTACTGTATTCACATATAGACTTCTTAAGTTTTTGTAGTGTCCCTTTTCTAGCAGTTAAAAAGAAAATGAAATGCATTTCAACTAAAAGAGAGTGATAGCTGTTTCATATCACTGTAGAATTTCTCTGTAGACACAGTTGTCAGCAAACAGACCCCTTTCATTTAATATTTTTATATTTCTTTTTTTGTAACTCGTGATAATGTAACATACATCTGACCATGTGAGAAGAATTGTGTTGGTAGATATACACCTATCTTTTCAAATGTCTGCCCTTGTGCCTTGTTGCATGTAAGGGCAAAGGCTGGTTTGACAGGAAATTGCTTGCAAGTAAAGGTGAAAGGGAACTCAAGCTCTTGAGATACATGTGGTATCCGTGGGATTAGCAACCTGGTTCCAGCATTGGGTCCCAATGCCACTTCAGCTTCAATTACATGATTATGTAAACTGATGGTGATGTAGTGTGTACTATTGCAATGCCCGTTTAGAGGATCCAGATTTCTCAGAAGCATGATGCAACTGCCTTTCTTCAGTTTAAGTATGTTGGGAAGCCTGATGGGGTAAGTTTGTTGATGAGCTCAATTGGATATTGCAGTTCATTATCTACTGTATCAGAGCTTCTGTAGATTATTTCATGACTAGGGAACTTGTTGACCATGAACTCATTCACCAATCTTGCTGCATCATTTGTTGGAGTGATAATGCAAGCCATAGTGGGTTTCTGTAGTTTCTGCTACTCTATTGTAGCAGAATCAGCCACAACTTTTCCTAGGAGATTTTCTTTCAGTATGTCATCCATGAGGCTGTCATACTTGATCTTGAAGACTCTTGCACAAATATCAGGACGGTCTCTAGGTTATTCACGAGGGTGAAAAATATTTTTTATTTCATCCCAGTTAGGGTTAGTTGTTACCGTGATGAAATAAGATGGCTTTCCCATGTGTCGAACCACATCCATCGAATTCTGAAATCACTCACTGTAGAAGCGAGGGGAACCATAGATTGAAGGAGGAAGCACAATTCTCCGGCCTGCATTTACTGAATCTCCTTCAGCCACAGCATCATACAAACCCTCATACTTTTCAGCTCGTATCATGGTTTGATTGTTGCGACAATGTTCTATTTTTTCCCAGCATATTGCTGCATCAGCCGCCTGCTCTTCATGATAATGTTACAGTCACCTTGCCTAACCTGAAACCGATAACAGTAGAAATCAGTGGGTGTGAGTTTATGGTTGTTGTCAATCCTTTTCAAACCAACCTAAAACCCATCGTTCCCCCAAGGAAACAGTAGCACATAATGCAGATCATAAGAACGGTGCAACTGATTAATCCTCTGAAGACCACCATCTCTTTTATGAATGATGACATCCAAAAGACCTAATGCTGTTTCAGGTTGAATAACAGCAATCTCGGATGCCATGGGGAGATTATATGTGTGTCAATGAAAATTAGTGGGTTTTACTTTGTCAGCATGTAGGATATATTCACATTTTCAGAGACTGGCATTTCAATGACTGCCTTGAAGCTTTGTATATAGGTGTTACAGTAGTGCAAGTCTTCTTGTAGGTCTTGTAGGTCATGCAGGACAGCAGCATCTAAATAACCATGATGCAAGTAATTCTGAAGCTCATAGAAGTAAAGCTGTGCAAACTTGGGTGAAGCATCACTTGGAAGTAGTGATCCAGTAATATGACAAATCTTACCTTGGATCTTAAATGTAGGACTAAATCCTGGTACTTTAATCTCTTTGCAACCAATTGAAGCTAAGGCAAGCACATTGTTATATGCCCGTATCTTATGAAGAAAAGAATTCCCTGCTTGAGTGATATCGAAATATTTCAGTATATTTGGTGGAGGAAGAGGAAGTTGAGGGAGTTTCACTTTTCCCTGGAAGCTGCACAGAGATTTGGGTTCATGTGGCCAGCGATAAGCTTTGCAGTGTGGACAAACAAAGGCAAAGAGACTCCCTTCATTATGTTGTGGCATTATGGAAAGAACAGTTTGCTCTTGGAAAGGTTCATCTGTAGGATTCTTTGCCAGACCTTCAATTGACCTGCTCCTTCCTCTCTGAACGTTTGGTGTATTTGTTGCAAGTTGTTGTTGGTGTGTTAACTGAATTATATTTGTAGAAATTTGTTGGCATGTTGTAGAGCGATTATTGTTTGATTGGATTGACCCCATCTCTATTTGTCGTTGTGCGTCTGCTGCCATGCGTTGAGATTTAGATGAGAAATGTTTTCTGCGTCCCATGTTCACTTTCTGTCATGTATGTATAAATATATGTTATCTCTACGGTGAAATCTTAGAAATAAATATATGTTAAAACAAAAAATATATATATATATATATGTATTCATATATATATGAAATAAATGTATGTTTGAAATAAATGAGAGATGGAATGTTATAAACGTTATGATCGTCTGCTATTCCATACACCAAATATATATAGAGAGAGTAGTATGAGGTAGTAATAACAACAGTGGTATTCAAAGTAATCTAATATATATTTGTGAAATGGGTGGTGGTTGAAATTCAGATGTGCACGGTTAAATGGTAGTAGACGTGGTCGGACGGACATGGAAATTTACACACCTATGTAAAAAGTGCTAAGGAAGTAAATAGACGAGGTTTCAAATCTCTAACTTGAAAAATGTGGTCCCTAGGGCCCCCAAACGGTATATTTACTATCGCGTTCGGTGAGTTATTTCCCCCTGTTCTAATACTTGGCTGAGTTATTTACAATTTCATACAAATTTTTAAACTCATCAACGTTCTTTCGCTGTTAACATACAGTACCAATAATTTGAAAAATATTATTGAAAGTTTATTATAAAGAAGCAGTTTCAGGAAAAAGTGTAAACTATCATACAAACCTTCATAATATGCATTTTTAAACTTGCATATCATCGACATTGCTATTTCGCTGTTAATAAACTATCATCCTTCTACATTTAACGATCATACAGTACCGTTTTATGAAATCGATTCCGCAGTACGGTCACTGTTTTCCATCAAAAGAAATAAAACCCTTAAATTGAGAAGAAGAGACGCGTGTTTTTATTTTAATTCTAATACATGTTAACCACCACTAACAGTAAGTAGTATTTTTCAAATTGCATATCATCGACATTGCTATTTCGCTGTTAATAAACAACGCTTTTCACGTCGCTCCACTTCTCATTGTACGCCGTCCAGCCCCAAGTGCATATTTCTATTTTTTTTTCCTGAAACTGCTTCTTTATAATAAACTTTCAATAATATTTTTCAAATTATTAACTTAATAAAAAGTGGCCCCGGGTGCAACCGGGCTCAGCTGCTAGTCTAATATATATTTGTGAAATGGGTGGTGGTTGAAATTCAGTTGTGCACGGTTAAATGGTAGTAGACGTGGCCGGACGGACATGAAAATTTACACACCTATGTAAAAAGTGCCAAGGAAGCAAATAGACGAGGTATCAAATCTTTAACTTGGAAAACGTGGTCCCTGGGGCCCCAAAACGGTATATTTACTATCGCGTTCGGTGAGTTAATTCCCCCTGTTCTAATACTTGGATGAGTTATTTACAATTTCATACAAATAAAGCAGTAAATAAAGGATTATGAGTTCATGCAATTGACTTATGCTTCGTCACTATATATATATATATATTCATTAGTTAAGCAAATCAAATCTAGCTGCTTTCTACTGCATATTGCACATTGAGCACATACCTTTACGCTTTGGCTTCTAACTAATTCACCAATCTCTCCTCTCATATCTCCTCTCCTATCTCCATCTCTCTCTTTAAGATTGGTTACTCTTGAACTGTATATATATATATATATATATATATATATATATATATATATATATATATATATATATATATATATATATATATATATATATATATATTAATAACAGATTAAAGTTTAAGCAAAGAATCGCTGCTTTCACCCTTAACGGGATCTTCTGAAACTAACAAAGTCAATCTGTAAACGCAGAACTGGATATTTCAAAAAACGTTGCAACCGGAGGAAGACAGGAAGACGATACTTTGGTTCGTGGAAACGTTCGCTGGCAAAGAACGGGAAAAAATGAATATAATACGTCATTAATAGGAGCGGTGAAAAACAATTACGCGCAAAGACAGAACCACGTTTATGGTATAAAAGAGGTCGTAGACTAATGTTCTCTTAGGTGGTGCATAGAGACGTTCTCTGGCAATGAACGAAAAAACGAAGATAATACGTCATATGTGGAGCGTGGAAAACAATAGCACGCAAAGACAAAACCACGTAAATGGTATAGCAGAAGTCGTAGATTAAAATTCTAACAAGGAGACCAAGTGAATCTCCGCTACAGAGTTAAGAACAAAGTAAATAAATACAATACAGAAGTAATAGAAATAAATAAATACATACACGCAAACAAATACGTACATACACGAGCATACGCAAAAACTTACCATAGGTATACAAATAAATAAATATATAAATACATATAAATATGTGTGTGTGTGTATGCGTGTATACAAATAAATAAATAAACGTATATAAATAAATACGTATATAACAAGCGCGCACACATACCTTCATATAAACACACGAATGTTCGGAGACGTAAGTCAACCAAAACATGAAGTACACATATACACACACCCGCCATACGTACGAACCTGGATACTCACACAGACGCAAAACTCCCGTATACACATAGCCAAACCATATGTACCAGAATATATAAAATTATACGCCATACCAATCAAATATGCGTACGAGAAGGTATACGTACCTTCACAAAACATACGGGTAATATATACTTACCTATGCAAATAAGTAAAGGTATAAACAAAACATATACTTAGCTCCCACATCAAGACGTAAAATATCCACGTATAGATTGTACTATCCGTTAGGGTATAACGTGGGGCTGTAATACAGGAAAGTTTTGTGCAATTTATGTTTACAAGCCGAAATTGCCTCAGATTTTTTGTTTAAGATGTGGTCTGTGGCGTAGAGTATTTCCAGGGCCTCAGCGGCGCAGAGGTCACATGGTCTTTTATTTCCGTTATACGATCTAGCCCTAGCTAGGATCCCCCAATGTAACTTATATTGGGTGTGGTTGTCTTTTAGACTCCAGATATAAGCTGAAAGTGACGTCATATTCCTTCTAAGAGAGTAACGAAAAGAATGGGTATGCATGTAAAGACGCTGCTTGAAACTATTGGCGGTTAACCCTATGTAGGCCCTACGGGACGTGGGTGTTACAACCTTACATTTGTAGACAATGTTACTAGAGAGGCATTTCCCGGATAGGGGGCAATCAGCCCGATTCTTGCAATTACAGTTAGTACTAACTACAGGGTTGCACGTGTTTCTACGGCTAGGTAGTTTAGCTAAATTTGAAGCTGTGATGTTATGTGCAAGGTTAGGAGTCGTAGAGTAAGAAATGTTAATAGTATTTCTATTAAAAATTTTACTATATTTATGTGCTTGGGGGAAAATGCTTCGTAATAAGGGAAAGAAAGATCTTAGCTAATGGTGTGGCCACCTCTATATTATATGGTGGGTTATACCAACAAATGCGACGGGGTCTATTACTTCTAGGTCTATTATCATACTCTGTATATGCTACCTTATCGACAAATCCACTTCGAGCAAGAGCTTCATTGTAATAAGTGGAATGGTCGTTGAAAATACGTTCGTTGGTGGAAAGACGGGAAAGCCTCAACGAAACATTTCTTACCAGGTTCTTGGTTATGCTGGCAGGATGGTTGGAATGCTTACTTATGTAATTAAGCGTATCATTCGGCTTTCTATACGGGTAATACAACCCATTCGATAAATTGAGGGTAGCGTCGAGGTAATTAACGACCGAGAGATTGACCTCAACCTGTATAGAGAGGTTGAAGCCTTTAAAGAAGGCTGTGAGTTCTTTTCTGAACCTGTCGCAAGCACGAGGTCCGCACTTAGTCATGGTTAAAAGACCATCGTCACGGTACAAACCACCGCCCGCGTTGGGGAATTCGTCCTTGATAGAGAAAAGAAGGAAAAGGCCAATAAGATCAGTAACCTCCGCAGAATCACTGGCGCCCATACTCACGTCGAATGGGGTACTATAGGATTTGTTAATCCAAATAGAGTCGTCGAAATTAATCACCGACTTTCGGGCATTGAGGATGACATCAACTTCGAAATCCTTAACCACTGTGAGTGTTTTAGCGAAATTGATAGCTCTAAGGAGGAGTGGTAAAGTGATGGAGGAGTAGTAATTGTTGATGTCGAATTGGATAAAACGGCAATGTTTCTTGTTACATATGCCGTTGAACCAATCAATCACCGCGAAAGAATTGTTCCACAGTGCAAGAGGGGCCAAACTTCTAATTTCAGGTATAATTCTATCAAGAATCGTTTTACTAAGTCTACCTAAATCGGACTTCGTAGGGTTAATAAGCTGAATAGAGGGGTTGTTCGGAAAATTGGATTTGTGATCCTTCAGGGTAAAGTGGGGAGAAATAGGGTCCAGAGGTTCGGTCCGGTCCAGGATGTTGAGATCAGAGGTGATTTTAAACCCAGCATCGTTGATTTCATTGATGACGCACCGATTAGTTTTACGGTAATCCTTGGTTACAGCATTATGTAGTAGTTGATGGTAAGTACTGCGCTCCACTTGATATAGGTTGCCAGTTTTGTCGGAATGGACGTGCACGGCATTAGAATCCTTAATAGAACGAATTCTATTCTTCAAGTCTTGCTGGAAGGAATTGCTCCTATTCCGAAATTTGATACTCCGAATGAGTTCCAAGACATCATTTTCGAAGGGTAGCAATGCTGGGTTCCACGGGGGGTTATTATAGGTTTTAAATCCAAATTTATCCTGTTTGTTGTCTGCTTTTCGCGGATTATCAAAATAAAAGGCACGCCAACGCAACCTTTTAATGAACGCGTCTGTTTTCTGTATCAGGAGTTTTAGGTATGTTTTCCTGCTTGGTACGGGTATGTTCTTTGTAGAAATATTCAGATGTTGTTTCTGCATGATGAATATAAGTCAGTAGAGTGCTCAACCGAGGGAGCCAAATAGTAATAATAATAAATTTGAATACTAAAATCCAAAGAGGGCTAGATAAGGATAAATATATATCAAATATATAAGAACCGTAGAGCAAATATTTATTAAAATAACAGATTAAAGTTTAAGCAAAGAATCGCTGCTTTCACCCTTAACGGGATCTTCTGAAACTAACAAAGTCAATCTGTAAACGCAGAACTGGATATTTCAAAAAACGTATATATATATATATATATATAATATGAAAACGCTTTAATAAAAAAAATATCAACTGTAATGTATGTATGCATGTATTTATGTGTTTATATGAGCGGGGATATGCAAGTAAATCTTACTTTGTGGACAGCTGCCCCTTAGCTAATATTCATGCTAGAACAGCACATATTTGAAAGTTTTCAGGGAGTTGAATTACTGATTTTGGATCGGCAGCTTTAGCTTTGAAAAAAATGAAATGTGCAGTGTAAACATTTTTTTATTATTCCTCCGGGGATGAATCTTCTCTGCCTTTTTCCATCTCTTTCTTTCTCTCTGGAAGAAATCAGCCGTAGTAGACCTAAAAAAATGGTTAGATACACCATGACGCACCGTGCATCACGGTGGAGTTGAAAAGCAGACTCAGAACATGGCGTTGTGTGGGGGTGGCTCGCAGCCCAATGTTCCAGGGGGAGCAAAAGGAGAAGAAGAAGAAGGTGTGAGCTGGAGTCCTATCAAATATGTAGGTTGTGTCTTAAATTGAAGGTTTAGTAGAAACAATTCATGTATAGTTTTGTACTTTTTGTTTTGTCATTCATATATAAACAAATCTACTATATAAATTGGAAGTGGTCGGACGTTGTATATGTAGGTGTAGTCGGATAAACGTCGAAACGGCTTGGTGGAATGCAGCGAAAATTTACACAGTTATGCAGAATGACCCGAGGAGGTGTTGGATCGACTTTCAAGCTACAAGCTTCCATGGTTACGGAGAACATCGATGAAACAGGAATTTCCCATTCAAATTGAACTGAGAGTAATCTGTGAACGCAGAAGTAAATATTTCGAGAAACGTTGCAACCGAACAAAAACAGGAAGACGATATTTTGGTTCGTGAAGACGTTCCCTGGTAATGAACGGGAAAAAAGCAAGGATAATACGTCGTTATGTGGATCGTGAAGAACAATTTCATGCAAAGACAAGACCAAGTTTATGATATAAATGGAGTCGTTAGACTAATATTCTATTTAAAATAACAGAATGATTTCCAGCCTCGGAGTTTAAGAATGATGTAAATAAAATTGAAAACGAAAATGACAGAGGTTATTAAAATAGTAAAAGTAAATAGTGAAGACTTAGGCCAGTACATACGTATGCCCCGACGGACATACACATACATACGCACACACAAATACATACCCCACCCCCACCCCCACCCCCACCACACACACACAAACACACACACACACACACACACACACACACACACACACACACACACACACGAACGCACGCGCGTATGTATAAACCTTATGCATTTCTACAGTATTTTCACCAAACTTAAGACATAGGTTACTTATGTACTCTGGATGATCATGGGCACTGTCATTTTTCCAGATATTGATTATAGGGCCCCCCGGCAGATAACCCCTTTAACCACTCCCTTGGAGTCGACTGAAGCACTGCAGTGCAATGCAACAAAACGTCATAACTTCTGGAGTTCGCAACCGATTTTCACAAAACTTGACACATGGGCTACGTTTGTCCTACAGATGAATGTGAACTCTCAGAATTGGCACATATTGGGTAGGGGACCCCTGGGGGCAGGAACCCCCTTTTGGAAAAAGCCGATGATTTTGTAAAAGTATAGTTTTCGAAGCAGCACTGAAGTATTGACATAAATGGTATACACAACTGTTATTTAATATCCGAGCAACGCCGGGTAGCTCTGCTAGTCCAACTTATTTTACAAACGGGACAAAAAATCATATTCTGGACGCGGCCCCACGCTCCTTACTTTATTATAGTTTAGATGTTTTTTATTTTACATTTTGAACAAAAACGCGTATAAAATATTTTAAATATTTTAAAAATAAATTTTTAAATATTTAAAATAAAATTAAAAATAAAATTTTAAAATATTTAAAAATTAAATTTTATTTTCAAAACACTGGAAAATAATCTCTCCTTACTCCAGTATCTT
The DNA here is from genome assembly GCA_964016885.1 of Eledone cirrhosa. Classification (NCBI taxonomy): domain Eukaryota; kingdom Metazoa; phylum Mollusca; class Cephalopoda; order Octopoda; family Eledonidae; genus Eledone; species Eledone cirrhosa. The sequence continues at coordinate 144,504,661 of OZ024743.1, read as the reverse complement.
AGATGTTACTGTTAACACAAGTTTATAAAGAAACTTTGTGACCGAGAATTACTCTAATTAATTGTTTCTACTTTTAGCACAAGGCCAGCAATTATCCCAATGAATTACTGGTGCTTTATTTTATCGACCCCGTAAGGATGAAAGGCAAAGTTAACCTCGGCGCGATTTGAACTCAGAACGTAAAGGGCCATAATTCTATGCTGCAAAGCATGGCGTCTGATGCTCTACCGATACTGCCAATCCACTACCCTTCCTTAATTAATCTAATTAATGAAGTAGCTACTCTTCGAAGAGTACTAAATATACAAAACTTATGGTTGATGAAATGCGAAAGTGCATTTTAAGAATTTTACCGAGAATCATTTACAGTCTTACAAAATGTCTTTCCATAATTATTCTTTTTACACGAGAACGCTAGTGTATGACATACTAGAATATTAAGTGAATGTAGACGTGGCCACATATTATTGTAAATAATACTGATTTTAAAATAAAATAAAAAATAAAACACTCATTAATATTCAACGCTGTATGTTTAGCTTATCAAACATGTGTTTGGTATTTAGGTACCTGCTGTTTTGATTACATGGGAAAAACAAATGTTCTCATCATAAATTTATAATCTTGTTTGTTTGACCACGTAACGATTCAACCATTACCATATATCTAGATTAAGGCGACATGTTGTATGCATAATTGTTCATACAAATATACGTTAGGTTGCATGTTTATAAATATGTACATATGTATGTATGTATGTATGTATGTATGTATGTATGTATGTATGTATGTATATATGTATGCAACTATGGTATGTATGTATTTACGCATGTATTTATGTAGGTAGGAAGGTAGGTAGATAGGTAGGTAGGTAGGTAGGTAGGTAGGTAGGTAGGTAGATAGGTAGGTAGGTAGGTAGGTAGGTAGGTAGGTAGATATGTATGTATGTATGTAGGTAGGTAGATATGTATGTATGTAGGTAGGTAGGTAGGTAGGTAGGTAGGTAGGTAGGTAGGTAGGTAAGTAGGTAGGTAGGTAGTTATGTAGGTAGGTAGTTATTTAGGTAGGTAGGTAGGTAGGTAGGTAGGTAGGTAGGTAGGTAGGTAGGTAAGTAGATAGGGAGGTAGTTATTTAGGTAGGTAGGTAGGTAGGTAGGTAGGTAAGTAGGTAGGTAGGTAGTTATGTAGGTAGGGAGGTAGTTATTTAGGTAGGTAGATAGGTAGGTAGGTAGGTAGGTAGGTAAGTAGGTAGGTAGGTAGTTATGTAGGTAGGTAGGTAGGTAGGTAGGTAGGTAGGTAGGTAGGTAGGTAGGTAGGTAGGTAGGTAGGTAGGTAGGTAGGTAGGTAGGTAGGTAGGTAGGTAGGTAGGTAGGTAGGTAGGTAGGTAGGTAAGTAGGTAGGTAAGTAGGTAGGTAGTTATGTAGGTAGGTAGGTAGGTAGGTAGGTAGGTAGATATGTAGGTAGGTAGGTAGGTAGGTAGGTAGGTAGGTAGGTAGGTAGGTAGGTAGATAGGTAGGTAGGTAGGTAGGTAGGTAGGTAGGTAGGTAGGTAGGTAGGTAGGTAGGTAGGTAGGTAAGTAGATAGGGAGGTAGTTATTTAGGTAGGTAGGTAGGTAGGTAGGTAGGTAGGTAGGTAGGTAGGTAGATAGGGAGGTAGTTATTTAGGTAGGTAGGTAGGTAGGTAGGTAGGTAGGTAGGTAGGTAGGTAGGTAGGTAGGTAGGAGTTTTGCTAATTTTTACATTATTCGAGAATCTATTTCACTGTTTGGATCTTCGTACAAATTCACACAAATATATTAATATATAATTACATACAAAACCTTCCTTGGCACGTTGCACCCACCCATACTCGGCCACTGTTCTCTACTCGATTTACCTGTATACTCCAACACACACACACACACACACACACACACACACACACACACACACACACACACACACACACACACACACACACACATGACACACCTATTCATAAACATACACATATCCACCCTAACACACATGTACATGATATATTTCCGCTACTGACCAAACACAATCACAACACTTGTCATACAACGTACACACAGTCTTCCAACACACACGTGGAAATACACACACACAGCAACTAACACAGACACAATCACGCACGTAGGTACACACATACATAACAAATCACCTATACACACCCGCGTGTAGATACACTCACGCACATACACACACTCATACCAGTGTGCACACTTCACTTTATAAGACTCTGGGACACTCACGTGGCCACACTTAGTCTGAAGCCACGCACATCTACCAATTTCTTCCCTTCGACACACACACAATCACACCCATGCCACCCCCAATACCCTCCGCCCTGGCCCCACCAAGCCGGACCTTTCACCCACCTTCTCCTATCACTTTTTTAAACTTCCTTCCCTAACCTTCTCACACTACTCATACGTCTATCTGTTCTCTCCTTATCCTAACCTTCCTGAAGAAGGACTTCTGTCCGAAACGTTGAAATCTCCTCCACTTCCTTCTAGTATACATCGCTATTTCAGAGCACCAATCCTTATACCTAATTTTTGCTGGACCGGCAATCGCTCTGTATAATCAGTTCCTGATTATTACTGGAATTCTATAAGAATCCAGCTTCTATAATTTTCGGCGGAAGCAGGGGAGTGCGTGGCTCTGATGATCGCCAACCAGCGTGAACAGACTGTTAACTTCTCTCCCTTATTTCACCGAAAAGAAGTAAGTGACATAGTCACTACTTTAAAACCGATAGCGTATTGTCTTCTAAATGCTTTTAATTAAACATACGGTATATTGCCAAATATACTATACATACTTTCATGTATACATCGCTATTTCAGAGCACGAATCCTAATATATATATAGGAAAAATAATCAAGATTTGAAAAGGTACCTATTATATATACATGTTATGTGTATAGTACACAACGAAAATTTGTTTCACTTCAAAAAGGATAGTTTTTATACATTTATATTTGATCGGTTTCGATTAAAACAGCTTTTCAAAAGTTTTTGTTTGTCTAATTTACTGTTTCCATTCGTAATGTTATTGTCGCTTAAGAGACACAACTGGCTGTATCTTAGCCCTCTGTGTCAAGAAATAACACAATCCATGAAAAGTGACGTAATTCTGACTAGGAATTAAACATTATGTGTGCAAAATGTTCAACTTTGGTATAACATTTTCTATAGGATACTTTTCTTTGCCAATGAGTTTTTCCTCTAGTAACATTTTTAGAATGACAAAACATTGAAATTTGGCAAAGTTCGCTCTCTGCTTTCCTCTATATGTTGGCTAAGATGGATCTTTCTTGTGATGGATCACTAATTTGTTGACGGTGAACTGACAGTTTGTCGGAATTTTATCCAGTTTGTCCAATGTAGTGTTCATAGCAACACTTACATGTTTTAATATATATATTACATTTTCTGAGTTGCACGAAGAGTCATTTTCAATTTTGAAAATGGGACCTCCTTTGAAGTTGAATTCGTAGCCTTCTAATAAATAGTTACACACCCACAGTTAGAACATTTGCATCTAATCTTTTTAGTGGCTTAGGTTGTTGATTACGTATTATAATTGGGTATTTTTGGAAGTGGTTTTTCATTTTTTGTTCTTTAGTAGGATATGTAGATTTAGTTGTATATGTGTGTATAACTGTGTTCTTTGGGTTGAAAGTGTTTGCTTTTGTTTCTCGGAGTATTTGGTTATTAATGTGTCTTGCTTTTTGAATGCTATTATTGATTAGATTCAGAGGATGATTTCTCTTGATGAATACTCTTTTCATTTCTCATAGTCTGTGGTCTCTTATTGTTGGGTTTGAAACTATTGTACATATTAGCTTAGCTAAGTGAAGTGGAATATTGTTATGAGCATGTGTTGGATGAGAAGATGTAAAAAGGAGATATTGTCGGGAGTTGGCTGGTTTGAAATATGTCATTCTATAGCTTTCTGGTTAAGAAAGTAAGTTCTTCGTTGCTGAAATCCATAGTGAATTGGATGTTAGGGCTCATATTATTGATTAGGGTTTTAAATTTCTTTAGTTTGTCAAGATTTTCCTTCCACAGAATCAAACAGTCATCCAGGTATCTTTTCCAGTTTTCTTTTATATAACAACTGAATTCTCTCCCATTTGTGTGGTTTCTTTGTATATTTGTAATTCATGCTATCCCATGACTAAGTTGGCGTTTGTTGGCGACACATTTGTACCCGTAGCTGTTCCTGGTGTTTGTCTGTAAGCTTTTTCGTCGAAATTGAAGTAGTTTTTTTTTTAATAAATTGAAGACCATTTATACTGAAATTTCTGTCAATACGGTTTGGTAGCTCACAGGGAAGTGAGTCCATCCAGTATTTGATAGTCTCGATTCCTTGGACGTGAGGAATGTTATTATATAAGTTCTCAACACCCAATGTAACCTTGTAAGTGTTTTGGTTTACTTCCTTTAGTAGATGGCTGAATTTATATCTATCTATCTCTCTCTCTTTCTGCCTGACGCGTGGAACATCGCCGGTAAGATTTTTTGTAAATTTATATACGAAAAACAGAACAAATTGTTTGAAAAAACATATTATTTTGTAGATTAACCCCCAAGCTGAATTGTCAGCTGAGTGGTAATCCAATTTTTCGCCCCTTTGGGGGCGAAAATTTAATTTAAAAATTGTTTTAAATTATACAATTTTGCCAACTATAAAACATGAATAACACGGAAAGAACGCTGGAGGACGTAAACAGAGAAAATAGAGAGAAAGAGGCAGATTTTAACGTTATATCTGCTTCTGCTACTATGGACGTCGTCATAGATACGACTGTCAACAACAAAACTTCGTTTCGTAAAGAAATGGATATTTACACAACAAAAGATGAAAATAACAGCCCAAAAATACAGAAAATGCAGAAACAATTGACACAACTACAAACGGAAAAACCAACAACAACAACAAAATTGAAAAAACAACATTCGCACAGACTGATAAATAAAACAGAGTACAAACACATCGACAATAAGCAACTCCAAACAAATGTTGACCGATGCAAAACAATTCATAACCTTTGAAGAAAAGGGTGGATTTCATATAAACTCACCCTTGCAAATTAAACGAGAAACAGTTCGAAGGACAGTAACCTTCCGAACTGTTTCAAATCAAACGAAAGAATCGGTATTCCTCAGTCAAGGAAAAATCGAAACAACCCTGAAAGAAGCTCTGCCGGACATTGAGTTTATGCAGAAGGCCAGACTATATGGAAGTGTTTCGGTACTTTTTACAAGCGAGGCCCTCGCACAAAAGCATTCTGTTACACCAGTAATCACAAAAGCACACCTTTTTCCCTACTTACATGGGAAAAAGAACTCAAAAATTAAAATAAATAATATACCACCGAACATCAACATTTGGTGGATCTTGGCCGGTTTTATAGAGCCAGAAAGTGATACAATTCTTTCGGTCAGGAAATCGACCAGACAAAGGTGGGCAGGGCAAATTTGGAAATTCTGATACAAATGACACCAGAAAGAATTTCCAAAATCCCCGAAAGAGTGTTGGTCGACAACCAGAACTACATCAACATCCTAACTGGAGGCAGAAAGCCACACTGTTTTCGATGTGCAAGCACATCCCACCTAAAAGCCTCATGCCCTTTACAAACAAATCTTTAAAAAAAAGTACTTTTACCAACACCAACACCAAAATAATTACCACTACCACCACCACCACAACAACAACAACAACAACAACAGACGAAACGAGCAAACACACCAAAACAAACAGCCACTCAACCAACAACAACAGAAAAAACAGAGACAACACCCTGAAGAACACAGCCCCACCCCATCCCACTCCATCAAACACTACCACAAACACACACACCGATACACCACCACCACACAACATACCCTACCCCACACTCCTGACGATGATTATTCATCGACGGATGAAGCTGCTTCTCCTTCTTTAAGTGAAGAAGAGGGAGAACCGCGGAAATCTAAAAAACAAAAAAAGACACCACAAAACCCCCAAAACTCCAATCACCAACACCAACACACAACCACAGACTCAAACAACAACACAAACAACACCACAGTCAAACATCCCCCTATCAGCAAAACCAACACCAACACCACCCCAAACACAAGCACCTACCGGAAGAACAACAAACTAAAACAACACAACAAAAACACAAACAACAATACGCATACATCAACACAAACAACAAGAGTTTGATGGAGGTCATCTCCCAAAACCCTAAGATGGAGACGGAGGGCAAAACTTTCGTCAAGGCAGAATCGTCTCCACACCTTAAACTTATAAGGGTTTCTATGGAAACCTATAATGACCTGAAAAATAAATGTTCACAGGACGTGGGCAACCCCTGCCAGAAACCCATCAACCGCGTCCTGTTAAAATGTTTCCCCACCCCACCCAACACCCCATCCAGCATCCAAATGGAGATTGAACAACCCGATCTCCAGGAAACAAAAAGGTAAGTGCACCTTTCGTCCTTTTTCGCCAACTCTTCTTCACCAACATGGCTAGTTTACGAGTTGGAAGCGTGAATGTGCGTGGCCTAGGGATGCCCTGGAAACAGGCCCAACTTTTAAACGACCTTAGGTCACACGGTATGGATGTGATAGCCATCACCGAGTCCAGGATCCACAACAGGCAGCAACTAACCCCCATCTTCGACGACTTTGAGATCTACGCATCTCTCTGTCAGCCAGGAGGTGGAGGTGGAGTGGCTGTCATGTTTCGGAAGAACTTGGACGTCGAAGTATAGCAAGTACACTTGGACCCGGAGAGTAGACTGGTAGTCCTAGACGTGAACAGTATTGGAGGTGGAGCCTTCAGACTGGTGGCCGTTTATGCCGCGACCAGGCAATCGCAATCACGGCCAGACTTCTTTAAGCATCTAGAGTCTTTTCTGGGAAGGTCACGCTCCTTACCTTTAGTGAGGGACTGGAATGGTATCCTAGATGCACGATGGGACTATGTAGAGGGTGGTGCAACAGCCAGTAGAGGGTGGTGCAACAGCCTCAAAACTTTAATCGGCCAATTCCAACTGGCCGATAGGTATCGACTGGATTTCTCGACTGCACCACAGTGGACGTGGGCAAACCACAGCGTGACATCTAGATCGTATTTAGATAGGTTCTTCATTAGAGAAAGGGACAAAGAGATGTTAAGCTGTCCACGAATGCAAATGGTTGCCTATTCAGATCACAAATTAGTCGTCTGATTAGTCAACCGTGATAGAACACATAAACAAGGACCCGGATACTGGAAGCTGAACGTGTCGTTTTCGGCACGTAAAGCTTACAGTGAACGGATAAGTAGACTAGTCAAGCAACAGTTAACGGGAGCCATCGTCAACAATAGATGGTGGTACTCTCTCAAGAAAGCAATTAGAATAGAATAGATAGGGTTTAGCAGAGAGTTAGCCTTAGAGAAAAACAAAAGAGAAAGAGAACTAGTAGCCAAGGTAGAGGAGGCACTTAGAAGTGGCAACGCGGCTAGAGTGTTAGCGTCGAGAACGGCACTGGACCAGTTCTTCGATGCGAAACACGAAGGCTGTGTAGTCAGAAGCAAAACACGTGCTCTAGGAAACGAAAGAGCGAAAGCTGTCAGCTGGGCCCGAGTGGCGGAGGCAAAAAGTGGCAACAAGTCCACGATTCGGTCTTTGAAAGACCAAAACGGACGCGTGCTACTTGACCCCAAGCAAATATGCGCGGCCTTTCAGCGGCAGTTTACGCGACTATTTGAGCAGAACGACGGTGAGCCGAACGGGGCAATGGACTTTAGTTCATATCTCGACGGCCTGCCGCGTCTCTCGAACACGAACGCCGAATTCTGCGAAAGACCTGTAATGACCTACATTCCGCAGGCTCACATACATTCTCTGTGCGTGATTTGGCTCAGCTCAGCCAATCAGCGCCAGGAGAAGAGGATGTATCCCTACGCGTTCTGAGGGAGAAATAGCCCGTGAAGATTTGAGAAATCTAAGACTCGCAGCTTGACCATGCTAAGGTAAACACCAATTCTTCTTTTGCTCCGTAAGCACAAACAATATGTAACAACAAAACATTCCTACGGGCCTGGCCAAACGCCTCAGCCAGTCGACCGTATTTTCTCTTGTAATCTTAATTGAATTATTTCATTATTCTTGGCATGCCAGCTCAATTCACTAGAGAAATTAAGAAATTAGTTTTCTCACCATTATGGCGTCAGACGTGGCCGCCATATTGGTGACTCTAGGTTCTTCAACGCTAGACTTCGACTCTACAGAAGATTCATTGTGACTTTGCTTTAACAACAACAACAACTCTACTAGCTCCCTAGTAAGAGCGTTCCCAAAGAAAAAAGAAGTGAACTTTTTGTTAAAAGAAAAGAAACAATTCTTTCTTTCTTCCTTTTTTTTCAGGCATTTATTTTGGACATTTATTTTTTTAAAACTGTATTATATGTAAATTCATTTCTCTCTATCATTGTATATGTGACCGCACGCACACATTTTCTTTGCTGTATTACATGCCTGCATATATACACACACAAACATGTTGTTGTCTATGGTATGTGATCTTCAAGCGTCATAATATTCTGCGAGATCCCTTTTCACCTTCTGGAGGTACCAAAACATGCTATCGACACTTGCAGCTTAATTCACCTGCACCGCAACACGAGAATGCTAGTTGCAGCTGAACTCAAACAGTTTCGCATCTCGTTGCACATTCATCGTCCATAACAACCTCTATCTTGTTATCTTACCCAACTCACCGGGAAAACAACAAATAGAACTGGACTTGTCAGCATTTCCACCACTTCTGTGAATTCGCCCGAATTGTGGGACTGCAACCCACCTAGAGATTCAGCTTGCTTTTTTTCTTATCAAAGCAACCAGCCATTTTTTCCTGGCTCCCTAGCACATTCGGCAATACATCTGGGAGGCCAACATTTTCTTGCCTACCCATCATCTTCTTGCCAGCACTGGTAAACTACCATAATAGCTTCGTCCACAGCTACTGGTACAACACTTACCATTAACATTTAATGCAAGAACCGCAACTTCGCCCATGTCAGACTTTATCCGTTTTCTGTTAGACCTTTGGTGGTCACGTATAAACTACAAAACGGCTAGTCATTTGACAGCGGCTCAACACGGCCCGTAGCGCCTCATTTTTTTTCTTGCATGCATCTTTCTGCTCAATTATTTTTTCACTGATGTGCTCTTTCAGCATTTGTTCTTGCTGATTCAATAATCTGTATCAACTACCGTCTAGAAGGGGGGGGGGGGTGTAAACTGTACTTTGTGGGTCCTTGGCTTCATCGTTAACGATTTTCGGCTAAAAATCTGCTCGGAGGTGATGTAGTGACCTACATTCCGCGGGCTCACATACATTCTCTGTGCGTGATTTGGCTCAGCTCAGCCAATCAGCGCCAGGAGAAGAGGATGTATCCCTACACGTTCTGAGGGAGAAATAGCCCGCGAAGATTTGAGAAATCTCAGACTCGCAGCTTGACCATGCTAAGGTAAACACCACTTGTTCTTTTGCTCCGTAAGTACAAACAATATGTAACAACAAAACATTACTACGGACCTGGCCAAACGCCTCAGCCAGTCGACCATATTTTCTCTTGTAATCTTAATTGAATTATTTCATTATTCTTGGCATGCCAGCTTAATTCACTTCTTAACCTTTGTTAATAAATTATGTAAAAACAAGCTAAAGTCGTTGTCGATATTCCTATCATATCTTTCTACCAAACCTGGTTCCTTGTGGCAACATAACAACTCTCTAAATATAACTTCTCTGCTAAAGACCTATCACGGACACTGAGATACGGGACGCTCTGGGCCGCTGCGGGAAACGCAAGTCACCCGATCTAGATGGTCTACTCTATGAGTTTTACATAGGCATGCCGGACTTGTTCTCTGGCGTCCTCGAAGCCGTCTACTGCAATTGGCAGCAGAACGGGAGAATTCCCAGTTCTGCAGGCAAGGGTGTAGTAAGGAAAGACGAGAACAAGGGGGACGAAATTAACAACTTCAGGCCCATAACTCTGCTCAACACAGAGTTAAAGATTTTGGCCAAGGTGCTAGCGACGAGGTTGGCGCTTGTCGTCGGGAACCTGGTAGGGAAAGCGCAAACGTGTACAATCCCGACCAGGTCCATACACGACAACCTCCACCTCATGCGATATATCATAGAGAGGGTGGGTAGTAAACCCGGCTTCGGTGGGGCTCTGATCAATTTGGATCAGTCTAAGTCATTCGATAGGGTCGACCATCGATACTTGGAAGCGGTTCTCAAGGCGGCCGGTTTCGGTCCCGTTTTCAGAGGCTGGATCGAGGCGATGCACGCCAGCATCTGCTCGAGGGTTAAGGTAAACGGCTACCTATCGGAGCCGTTCGCAATCACGCGTTCCATTCGACAGAGGTGCCCTCTCTCCTCCATTCTGTATGTATTGACTCTAGAGCCACTACTGCGGAAATTGGAGCTGTTGCAGGGCATCCCTCTAGAACCGGCACTGCGCAAAGCGGCGTCGGCTTATGCCGACGACGTGATGGTAATGGTGTCGAGCACCTCGGAAATCGGGGTGATCGGCAACTTACTGAAAGAATACGAAACGCTGACGGGAACAAAATTAAACCCGGACACATCTGTCGGTTTGCAGCTCGGTACGTGGAGAGGCAAACCGATGACGTCCGACAGCGTCGTTAGACGCTGGACGGACGGACCGGTGAAATTGCTCGAGGTCTGGTTCGGTCTAGACCTCCAGGTGGAGAAAAACTGGAACGAGGTCACGACCAAGGTGATTGCACTCACCCAGAAGTGGGCAGAGTGCAAACTGTCCTTGAAAGGTCGAGCGGAGGTGGCGAACACTTTCATAGCGTCCGTCATCTACTACCGCTTGACTGTCGTGCCTTGTCCCCGTGAACACCTCGCCAAGATGGAACGCATGCTCTTCCAGTTTCTGTGGAAGAAGCAGGCTCCGATGGTGAGGAGAACCGTCTGCTGTAAGCACCCTTCCAACGGAGGGCTGGGAATGCCGTGGCTGATGATGCGCAAACATGCGCTGAGGTAGCGGCATCTCCAGGTATTCCTCACCGACCCTCAACCTGTGTGGGCACCGTTTGTGAGACAGGCTTTCCCGCAGCTCGTCTCGCTGACAGAGCTGCAGTCCTGGGTCAAGAAAAGACCGAAAACGATGGGCGCCTGGCACATTGAATGCACCCAGGCGCTCACAGTCCTCTGGCAAGGGGGCACAGCAATCAGTGGAGACTCTACTTCAACATTCTATAAAGGGATTGTACGTTACAAGGGCGACAACGTGCTCGGAGAGACTCTGGGCGTCGAAGACGATGAGCTCACCAGTCTGTTTGGGGTCCCTGGCCTGGCAGTGCTACCGAGGAGCTCTACCGATTCGTGACAAGATATACAGGTACGGACGCCCCGGCAGGGATCCTTCCAAGAGGACGTGTCCAAGATGCGCGCAGGACATTGAAACCGTCCTGCACGCAATTGTACACTGCCCGGGCGTAACCGACCTGTGGAACTATGCAGAACAACTGCTGTCGCGTATGGGACAAAGCCAGTTGACTGCCGAGTCTATAGTAAGGATCAAACCGCCAGCCTCTTTCAATAACGAAAGAGAGGCGGTTTTCCTCTGTACAGTGGCTATAGTGAAAGAAGTTATATGGTGGACGAGATTAAGAGGACTGAGGACAGATGCCTTTCTCTCCGGACAACAATTGATTCCCTTCTTTAAGTATCACTTTAGAAGGAGAATCAGAGTGGAGAGAGAGGCACTGCACCCCAGTAAATTTACTGAAAGGTGGGTGAATGAAGCGAAAGTGGCCCGAGTGATTGGGCCTTCTCTGTTTATAAGCCTGTAGGTTAAAGATGAGAGCAAAAGGAAGAAAGGAGCACTTGCACAACAGGCTTCTGAAGTGGAGGGTTGTTCTATCGACGGGGTATTAAACAACCCATTTGTGGCGCTTCCCCCCTATTGGGGATTTCGATTGTTGTAATTGTTTGTTTTATATTTTTTTACGCGACTGTATGTAAAATCCCCGGCATGTCTATTTATTGTCCCCTTTTCTTGTGCAGCCTTGTGGCAAATAAAGAAATATATCTATCTATCTCGCATAGTATAGACGCTTGCAACATCGGCTCCTACCTTTCTGAATTTTTTACCTATTAACAGTAAGTGTTTGTTTTTTATTGTGTTGTCTTCGTGTCTTTTAACCTCCCGGCTAGGTCTGTAGACTGGTGGTCATCGTATTTTACCCCTTTTGGGGGTAAAAACTACTCCTGAAAAGTTTTTGTTGACTCGCATGTCAAAAATAGACGCCATATCTGTATCACATTTGAACGGAAATGTCACGCCCACTAAGGAAGAGGAGAGAAAGAAGTAAGCGGTACAAAGCGCTTTGCTTTCCCCCTTCAACTTTTTAAAAGACTCTGAGAACGGTGATATGCCCAACAAACATGTAAATACGGGTGCAAACCCAATTAGTTACAACAAAATTAACAACGAAAACACTAACAATGACAACACCAACACTCCAAATGAGGAAAACAGCAGCAACAAAAATGAAAATAACTCCAACTCCAACACTGAAAAAATTGAAAACTACAACGAGAAACAGAACAACTCAAACACCAACAACGATAAAAAGTATCCTTTGCACAGACTGCTAAAAAATCCGTCACTTATGTGCTTGAAGATATATCAAACGCAAGAGAAATGCTTGAAAAAGCCAAAAAATACGTATCTTTTGGCGAAAACAGATCTTTTTCCATCAATTCGCCCCCAGAACTTAAAAAACAGACTGAATTAAGAACTGTTGTATTCCGTACAATTGCAAACAAAACCAAAAAAACATCACAGCCATCTCAATCTGAGATTCAGTTGATCCTAAAAGAGGCCATGAAGGACATAGTATTTATACAAAAGGATAAACTCTATGGGAGTTTATCCATATTGATGAAAGACGAATTGGCGGCGAAAAAATACTCTGTGTCGCCAATTTGTTCCACGAACTACACCTTTTTCCCAACCTACATGGGTAAAAAAAACACAAAGAATTTGGATCAACACAATCATCCCGAACATTGAGTACTGGTGGTTACTAACCGGTTTCCTCAATTTAGACGAGGACAATTTAATCTCAGTAGGGAAGGCATCAGGCGACGCGTTCAGTGGAACGGGCATCGAAATTTTGACCCAAAATAAGGCCGGAACGTATCGCCCAAATCCCTGAACGCGTCATGCTGGATGACCGTAACTACCTCAACATCATTGTGGAGGGTAGGCGACCCTCCTGTTACCTCTGTGGTGACAGAGGTCACCTGAGGGCTGCCTGTCCTCAGCTAACACCTAAAAGACATTTGCTACAAACACCACAACAACAAAAACAACCAACACCACCACCACAAAAACAACTAAATACACCACCACCACCACAACGACAACAAAAACCAACAACACCACCTCCACCACCGCCACTACCACCGCCACAACAACAACAAAAACGTGAAAAAACAACACAGAACACTGTCCCACCAACCCCTCCCCACCCAAAACAAATACAAAAACACACACACCGCAAACACTACCGGAAAATATACCCCTCCCACCCAATACGGAAGACGATCCCCTTTTGTCGCAAGACGGAGATCCTTTCCAAGTAGTAAAAAGAAAGTAGAGGAGGCGCACCACAGACACACATATTAAAATAAACCCTCCCCAAGAGAAAACAAACTATATAGAAAACACCCCTCCCCATTACACAACATTAACTGCAACGCAAAAAAAAACTTTACAATATACATACATGAACACAAACAACAAAGAATTAATGAAAACAAATTTGAAAACCTTCGGTTTGGACCGAAGGGCCTAATTTTGTGACTGCTGTGGGACTACCACATTTAAAAATGGTTAAAGTCCCAATGAACTTATTTAAAACATTAAAAATCAATTTCACGGAGGACGTGTCCCGCCCCCCTGCGCCAAGCCAATCAACCGTATCCTCCTAAAAACATTTCCCCACCCCCTACCCAGACACCCACTCAACTACAAACGCCCCAACCCCACAACACACTGATGCCCCTACACTTCCACAAACCACCACCCCACCCAACAACCCCTCCCCCACCCCCATGGAAATTGTGAGGCCCGGTCCTCGGGACGCAGAGAGGTAAGTGCCTTTTCTCTTTACCACCAACATGGCTGTGTTGAGAGTAGGTTGTCTAAATGCTCGTGGCCTGGGCTCACTTCGGAAGCAAGCAATGCTTCTAAATGACCTCAGGTCACGATGTATAAATGTGATGGTTATTTGCGAGGCCCGGATCAGCAGCGTTGGACAGCTGGCCCCCACCTTTGATGACTTTGAGATGCACGCATATCTCTGTCAGTGGGGGTGGGGTTGTCGTTCTGCTGCAAAAACATCTGCGTCTCGCTACACAGACGGTACACTTGGACTCGGAGGGTCGACTAGTGGTTCTGGACCTTGGCAGTGGTGAAGGCGGAGCTTTTAGGCTGGTCGCCGTCTACGGCCCTTTTGGGTCAACGCGGTCGGATTTCTTCCATCGTCTGGAGACTTTTCTAGGGACGTCCCGCTCCTTGCTTTTAGTGGGGGACTGGAATTGTATCCTAGATGCACGTTGGGACTATGTGGGGGCATGTCCCGATAGAGGGGGTTGTAACAGCCTCAAGGGGTTAATCGGCCGATTCGACCTGGCTGATAGATATCGACTAGATTTTCCGACTGTGACAACCTGGACTTGGACAAACCACAACGGTCAATCTAGATCGTACCTAGATAGGTTCTTAGTTAGAAATAAGGAGAGGGAATTTTTAAGTTGTCCAGAAATGCTCATGGTTGGCTATTCAGATCACAAGTTAGTGACCTGCATAGTCAACCTTGATAGAACGCATAGACAGGGACCCGGTTACTGGAAGCTCAACTTGTCCTTACCGGCAAGTAAAGCTTACAGGGACCGGATTAGTACTTTAGTTAAGGAGCGGTTGGTGGTGGGGCTCTCTCAAAAGAGAGATTAGAGTAGTTTCAATAGGTGTTAGTAAGGAGTTAGCCTCAGATAGAAATAGGAAGGAAAGTGAGTTGGTAGATAGTGTAGAAGAGGCAATTAGAAGCGGCGACGTAGCCAGAGTGCTAGCATCGAGAACGGCCTTGGGCCAGTTCTTCGAAGCGAAACACGAAGGCTGCGTTGTCCGAAGCAAAATACGTGCTCTGGGAAACGAGGGGACCAAAGCTGTTAGTTGGGCTTGCGTGACAGAAGCCAAAAGTGGGATTAGATCCACTATCCGGTCTTTGCGAGATCAGGATGGACGGATGGTCCTTGAACCTACGCAGATGTGCGAGGTCTTTCAAAGCACTTTGCCCGATTGTTAGGAAGGGGAGGGAGGCCGGATGTGGATGTAGACTTCTGTCCATACCTCGACGGCCTGCCGCGTCTTTCGGACGAGGAGGCGAAGTCTTGCGAGAGGCCGATCTCAGCTGCTGAAATAGGGGACGTGCTGAGCCAATGCGACAGACGCAAATCTCCGGGCCTCGATGGTCTTCCATACGAACTGTATTTAAGTATGCCAGACTTGTTCTTCGATCTCCTCGAGACGGTCTACTGCAACTGGCAACAGAACGGGAGAATTCCCTGTTCTGAGACCAAGGGCGTAGTCTCGCTAGTGAGGAAGGACGAGAACAAGAGGGATGAAATAAGTAATTTCAGGCCCATAACTCGGCTAAATGCAGAGTTAAAGATTTTGGTCAAGGTGTTAGCAAAGAGTTGGCGCTTGTCGTTGGCAACCTGGTGGGAGATACGCAGACATGCGCTATCCCATCCAGGTCCATTCACGACAACCTCCACCTCATGCGATACATCATAGAGAGGGTTGGGAACGAACCCGGCTTTGTTGGGGCCCTGATCAACTTGGATCAATCTAAGGCGTTCGATAGGGTCGACCATCGTTACCTGGATGCGGTGCTAGTGGCGGCAGGTTTCGAACTCGTTTTCAGGGGTTGGATCACTGCCATGCACAGCAGCCGCATCTGCTCTAGGTTCAAGGTGAGCGGCTACCTCTCGGAGCCGTTCGAAATCACGCGGTCCATCCGACAGGGATGCCCTCTCTCCTCCCTTCTGTATCTATTGGCCCTCGAGCCACTGCTGCGGAAGTTGGAGTTGTTACGGGGCACCTTTTGGGAACCGGTATTGCGGAAAGCGGTGTCGGCCTACTCGATGACGTGACAGTAATGGTGTCAACCGCCTCGGAAATCGGGGCGATCGGCACTTTACTGGAGGAATACGAAAGGTTTACAAGGGCTAAGTTGAACCGGGACAAGTCAGTCGGTTTGCAGCTCGGCGAGTGGAGGGGCAAACCGATGGCCTCCAATGGCGTCGTCGGACGTTGGACGGAGGGCCCGGTGAAGTTGCTCGGGGTCTGGTTCGGGCCAGACCTCCAGGTGGATAAGAACTGGGGTGAGGTATCGAACAGGGTGTTTACGCTGACCCAGAAGTGGGCCGAGTGCAAACTATCCCTGAAAGGTCGGGCGGAGGTGGCGCACGCTTATATAGCGTCCGTCATCTATTACCTCCTGACCGTCGTGTCTTGCCCAAGGGAAACGCTCACCAAAATGAAGCGCTCACTCTTCCAATTCCTTTGGAAGAAGCGGGCTCCTTTGGGGAGGACATCTATCTGATGTCAATACCCTTCGAAAGGAGGCTGAGGATGCTGTGGCTGCTGATGCGTAAACACGCAATAAGGGTACGGCACCTCCAGGTATTCCTCACCGGTCAACCGATGTGGGCCCCTTTTGTGAGGCGAGCCTTTCCGAGACTCGTCTCGCTCACCGAGTTGCAGTCCTGGGTCAAGCAAAGACCGAGAAAACTGGGCGCCTGGCACACCGAGTGTGCCCAGGAGCTCATCGCTCTCTGACAGGCGGACCCGGCTATCGGTGGAGACTCCACCTCGTCATTCTATAGAGGGCTGGTGGTTAGCAGGTGCGACGATGCCCTCGGAAAAGCCCTAGGAATGGAAGAAGACGAACTGGCCAGCCTATTCGGTAGGATATTTGGCCCGGGTCCTATGGACAACTTCCAGAGGTCCCTGGCCTGGCAGTGCTACCGAGGGCTGCTACTCGTTTGAGAAAGGCCTCTACAGACACGGGCGCCCGGGTAGGGACCCCTCGAAAAAGATCTGTCCCAGATGCGTGCGCGACAAGGAAACTGTTGCGCACGCATTGGTACACTGCTCGGGCCGAGCGTTGCCGATCTGTGGGTCTATGTCGAACGACTGCTGTCGCGGGTGGCACCAATCCGGTTGACCACCGAGTCCATTGTAACGATCAAGCCGCCTCCCCCCTTCAAAAATGAAGGAGAGGCGGTCTTCCTCTGTGTAATAGCCATAGTGAAAGAGGTGGTATGGTGGACACGTTTGAAAGGGCTGAGGTCGGACACCTTTCTCTCCGGCCAACAACTGGTCCTTTTCTTTAAATACCATTTTAAGAGAAGGATCAGAATGGAGAGAGAGGTGCTCTACCCCAGCAAGTTTTATGAAAGGTGGGTGAAAGTAGCAAGAATGGCCCGTGTGAATGGGCCTTCTCTCTTTATCAGCCTGTAGGTGGATAGATGGAATTTCAAGGGAGCACCCTCTCTCTGTGCTCCTAAGGAAAAGGGTTGCACACTTTTTCGGGGGGGGGGGCGACCCCCAAAACGCCTCCTCCCTATTGAGGGCTGTATTGTTAATTTTATATTTGTTATTTGTTTTTTACTCGTTCTTTTATGTAACCCCCCCCCCCTTGTATTTGTCCCCTTCTTTTGTGCCCTCGTGGCTAATAAATAGAAACTTATCTCTCTATCTATTCATCTATCTATCTATTTATATATCTACCTACCTACCTACCAATATTATTACTATATATATATATATATATACAGGATAACAGATTACTGTTATAGGTAGTCCACTTATGTGTAGTCCAGTTAGGGTACTCCGAGTAGTGGATGATATCAACGCTTGGATAAGTTTGACTCAACAAGGTGTTTCCATAGTAATGCTGCGAGTACGCGGTGATTTCTATGTTGTTAACACTTGGAGTAATGATAAATCAAGAAAGAAGAGTGACACGGTTTGCTATACAAAAAAGGTTTTTAATCACATTGCTGACAATTGTTTCTCTGAACTGGTAGGTCTAGAGATCGCTACCCGCCTGTTTTCGCGTCGTTCGATCACCAATACATAGTTGTAGCCAGTCAATTCATCAGAGCTAGTGATATATATATAAGTTTATCCACTGAGACGGAGTGTGCGAAAAGCCGATAACAGCTGCTGAAGTACGAGAGGCAGTGACTGGCTACACAATGGGTAAATCGCCTGGTTTGGATGGTCTGCCCTACTAACTTTACGTATATGTGCCAGACTTGTTCGGAGACATCTTAGCGGACGTCTACTGCAACTGGCAGCAGAACGGGAGAATTCCCAGCTCTGTGGGCCGAGGAGCGGTGGAGCTGCTGAGAAAGGATCCGAACAAGGGGGATAACATAGATAATTTCAGGCCCATAACTCTGCTAAACACAGAGTTCAAGATTTTGGCTAAGGTGCTAGCAAAGAGGTTGGCGCTTGTCGTTGGTGGTCTGGTGGGAGGGGCACAGACATGCGCCATTCCCGACAGATCCATCCACGACAACCTCCACCTCATGCGATACATCTTAGAGAGGGTAACTAGGGAACCTGTCACGCGTGGGTCCTTGATCCATTTAAATCAGTCGAAGAGTTCGATAGGGTCGACCATCGTTATCTAGCGGCAGTCCTGGGAGCGGCTGCCTTTGGGCCTGTCTTCAGAGGCTGGATTGCTGCCATGCACAGCGACATCTGCTATGTGGTGAGAGTGAACGGTCACATTTCGGAACCATTCAACATCATGCGCTTGGTCCGCCAAGGATGCCCCCTCTCATCCCTGTTTTACGTATTGACTCCCGAGCCATTACTGCACAAATTGGAGATGTTGAGGGGGGTTCCGCGCAAACTGGGATGCAGAAGAACCGTGTCAGCATATGCGGACGACGTCACCGTAGTGGTGTCGAACGCCAAACACATCGAGGCGATCGGCACTACACTAAGAGAATACGAGGCGGTGACAGAAGCAATGATCAACCAGGAAGAGTCGGTGGGCCTGCAGATCGGCATTTGAAGAGGCAGGTCCATGCCGTCTAACAGCGTCGTCGGTCGCTGGACGGACGGACCGGTTAAATTGCTAGGGGTCTGGTTCGGCCATGACCTCCAGACGGACAAAAGCTGGGACGAGGTGACGAGCAGGGTGGCTTCTCTCGCCTTGGGATGGGCAGAAAGGAAGCTATCCCTGAAAGGTCAAGCGGAGGTGGCGAATGCGTACATCGCGTCAGTGATCTACTACCCCCTGACCGTCTTGCCTTGTCCTAAGCCTCGCCTGACTGCGCTGTAACGTTTGCTCTTTCGCTTTTTGTGGAAGGAACGCGCTCCGATGGTCAGGCGGTCCATCTGCTGTCAACACCCGCTACGTGGAGGGCTGGCCATGCTGTGGCTAATGATGCGCAGACACGCGCTCAGGCTGCGACTTCTCCTCCTCGACGGTGATTAGGTGTGGTGGCGGTTTGCTAGACGCGTGTTTCCCCAGCTCGACTCCTTGACGGAGCTGCAGTCCTGGGTCAAGCGAAGACTGAGAGGGAGCGCTTGGAGACTGGAATGTTCATACGCTTACAGCCTTTGACCAGTCGGGGTATGCGATCGGTGAAAACTCCACCTTGTCGTTCTATAGAGGATTAGTGGAGGGGAAGAGCGACGACGTACTTGGGGAGACTCTGGGAGTCGACGAAAATGAACTAGCCAATCTCTTCGGAAGAACTTTCGGGCCGGGACCTATCGACAACTTCCAGAAATCCCTGGCCTGGCAGTGCTACCGAGCAGCTTTGCAAGTTCGGGATAAACTCTACAGGCATGGAAGTGCCGTCAGCCGGGCATGTCCGAGATGCGCGCAGGGCAACAAAACAGTCCTGCACACACTCGTCCAGTGTCCGAGCATTGCTGACTTGTGGGTTTATGTCGAACATCTGCTGTCGCGTGTAGGACGGATCCGGCTATCAGCAGAGTCCATCGTGAGGATTGCCTCGCCGCCTTCCTTTAGCCGGGAAGGGCAGGCAGTCTTCATTTGCCTGGTGGCCATGGTAAAACAGGTCGTATGGTGGACACGTCTGAAAGGATTGTAGACGAGTACTTTCCTCTTCGATGATGCCCTCATTAACTTTTTCAGGTTTCACCTGAAAAGAAAAATCGGGGTGGAGAGGGAAGTGCTGACCTCCAGCCAGTTTGTTGAAAGGTGGGTGAGAGAGGTAAGAATGGCCCGTGTGAATGGGCCTACCCTGATCGTGTGCTTGTAGCATCGTAGGAGGAAAACTGGAAGAAGGCACTTGTTGTGGGCTTTCTCCACGAGCGACCCTCGGAAATCTCCCCTCCCCCCCATTGGGGAATTTTTCATTGTTTTCTTTTTGTTACATCTTCTGTTTTTGTTTTTTTTTACCCGCAGAAATGCCCAATTGTACCGTCCTGTATTGTCCTGTGTTGTCCTTAATGTTATACTTTGTGTCAACCCTTGTGGTTAATAACGAAAGCATTATTATTATTATTATTATTATTATTATTATTGAATGCCATGGTTGACGGAGGCTCGGCTTTGTAAGGTATAGTAATTTTTAACCGTTATAACAATTGTAAATTGTTTAAAACTTGAACCAAATTGTAGATAAGACACCCTCCTCCTCGTGAGAGGGGTCTTTCTGTCCGTTATTTGGCCCTTCGGGGTTAAATAACCAGATATTGGGGTTTTGTGCCCAATATTCATTTTAAACCGTAAAAAAAACATGGCTACAAAAAAGAATTTTCACAAGTCTCTCCCACTCCTTCTGTCTTCTTCCCCAATCGTCATTACGTCAGAAAAAAATTGTCTCTCTCCCTTCTCTAAATGTGGTGTCGCCTCTGTCGCCTCTTTCACAAGCGACGCCATTAAAGAAAAAGAAAATGTAGTTTCTCGTAACGTTCTTCATCAAGAGAACGCGCGTACCGTGGACCATTTCTCCACGATGACGACAACGACGAAAGATGTGTGCGTTAAATACCGAAAGCCATTTCATTCGTCTGACGTCATAAAGAATAGCAGCAGCAGCTGTAATAACAGCAGCAGCAGCAGCTGTAATAACAGCAGCAGCAGCAGCAACAGCAACAACAACAGCAGCAGCAACAACAGCAACAACAACAACAACAACAACAGCAACAGCGGCGGCGGCGGCGGTCGTAGTACCAGCAGCAACAACAAAAGTAACAGCAGCTCTGACGACAACAACAACAACAACAACAACAAAGAAAAAACAATCTCCTTTGCAGGTATCGCAAAGAACATGGAAACCATCCTTATAACAAATGAGGAATTACAGGAAGCAAAGAAGATGGTGACGAAAACCGGACACCGAGCAAGCTGAAGAATTTTTCGAAACCCAACAGCACTGTACGGTCACGTACCGTACAGTAAGCACAAAATCACGTAGGGTTGAAAGAGCCACAGAGGATCAAATACAAAAAGCCTTAAGGTCTGTGTGTGTGTGTGGCAGCGGAAAACGCATATCACCCGAGGCAAGAAATATGCCACCGTGGATGTGCTTTTTGCCACACCCCAGGAGGCAAAGTCTCAATCCTTAGTGACCCTAAGGAGCGAGGAAATGGTGTTGTGCCCTCCTACTGCGGGCAAAAAATTGTGAGGGTCAAACTGATCCAAGTTCCCCCCCCCCCCCCCGGGATGGCCCCTTCTTGGCTGGCCGCGTCTGTCCTCGTCGGAATAGAGGACAAAACAACCGTACTGCAAGTACAGAAAAAAGTACGAGAAGATTGGGTCGGCGCCTCCATTGAGATGTTAATTCAAAGCAACCAGGAGTGCATCGAAGCTATCCCGGATGTGATAGATTTCGATAACGGCACTCAACTTCCCATAAGTGTTGAGAGCAAACGCCCGAAATGCTTTCGCTGTGGGTCGAAGACTCACCTCAGGGCCTTCTGCAATGAGAAGACCCTGAGAAAGGAGAAAACCCCCCTCCTTCCGAAACCGACTCCACTGCTACCAGCAACAGGACAGGTGGCAAGCAGGAAGGATAGGTCCGTGGCACCCGTACCCACGCCACGGAAATCAAGAACAGCAGCAGCAGTGGAGGTATTAACAACAACAACAGTAATACCAACTGCAGCTGCAGCAGAGACTCCACTGCAAACATCATGGTACCCCTCCCCGACCTCACAGAATCGGACATGGAGTGTGAGGTGAGAGAGGGGTGGCAAAAGGTCGCAAGAAGGCACAAACGCAGAAGCAGCGCAGGGAAAGGAGGGAAGAAATGAAAAAGGGGTAAAGGCTACTGCAAAAAGACTTACAGCAGCAACACCACCAACACCATCACCACCCACACTAGCACTACCATCTCCATCGGCGGTAACCCCACCGCCAACAACAACAACACCTTCAACAACACCACCACAAGCACCAACATCGCAAACACAACAAAACACACACACCCAGCAACAACGACAAGAAAATAGCAGAACCACACCACACCCCCAGAAAAAGAAATGCACAGCAATAAATACACACAACAAGAAACTAATGACTTACATAATTGAACACAGACATTTCACAGCACGACTACATAATACCAGCACCAATCAAAACACCAACGAATAAAAGACCGGTAAGAATATCACAGAAACAATACACAAACATTAAAATGAAATTCCCCAACGCAGTTGGTGATTTCAGAGACCTAGGAGGGACACTCAACCGGAAAGTATACTCGGATATACTCACAGAAGAGCCGGCGACCAGCCGAAGGGACGATTCAACGGTCCCTTCACCAGACGATCAAGGTAAGTTATCCTTTCTCACTTGCCCCGTTCCTCACCCAACATGGCCGTATTCAGGATCGGAAGTGTAAACATGCGTGGCTTGAGCTCGGTTTGGAAGCAGGGTCACTTGCTTAAAGACCTCAGGTCACAAAACATAGACGTGGTGGCCATCAGCGAGACGAGAATCTCCGAAATGCAAGCTTTCGCACCGATCTTCGACGGTTACGAGGTGTACGCATCTCCGAGCCGTCCGGGAGCGGGAGGCGGAGTGGTTGTGTTGTTTCGGAAAGGCTTGGATCTCGCCATACGGACCATCTTCCTGGACCCAGAAGGTAAGTCGGTGGTGCTGGACGTAGGCGGCACCGAAGACAACGCTTTCAGGCTAATAGCCGTCCATGCCCCGACAGGGACAGGACGGCTAGATTTCTTCAGACGTCTAGGTACCTTTCTTGGAACGTCCCGCTCTTTAGTGTTAGTGGGCGACTGGAACGGTATCTCGGATGCACGCTGGGATTGTGTGGGGCTAGTGGATAGGGGAGGAGGGTGCAAGAGCCTCACCAACCTGCTCAGACGTTTTGAACTGTCTGACAGGTATCGACTGGATCACCCGAATGTGCCAATGTGGACATGGACAAACCGCATCGGGTCATCCAGATTGCATCTCGATAGGGTATTCTGCAGAGAACTAGATAAGGCTAGTATAAGTTGTCCACAATTTAAAATAGTCGACTACACAGACCACAAATTTGTGATCTGTGAGATCGACATAGACAGACTTCATAGACAAGGACCCGCGGTTACTGGAAGCTGAACGCATCTTTCTCGGCGCGCAAACCTACAGAGACCGGATTAGCGTATTAGTTAAGCGGGCGTTGACGGGAGCGATCGTCAACAACAGGTGGTGGTTCACCCTGAAAAAGGCAATTAAAGTAGAGTCGATAAGGTTTAGCAAAGGACTAGTGATAGAGGAAAATAGAGTAGAGGAAGCTAGAAGAGGCGTTTAGGACAGGCATTGCAACCGACGTGCTTGCGGCGAGATTGGCACTCGACCAATTCTTCAACGCAAAACACGAAGGCTGCGTTGTCGGAGCTAGAGCGCATGCTCTGAAACACAAGGGGACAAAAGCCGTCCAATGGGCCCGGGTGGCAGAGGCGCGACGTGACAACAAAGCCACAATTCGGTCTTAATCTGACCAAAACGGGCGCGTGTTGCTCGACCCCGAGTAGATGTGTGAAACTTTTCAGCAGCACTTTGCTGAACTGTTTGGGAGCAGCAGCGGGCCGGATCGGGGTATGGACTTCAGTGCCTACCTCGACGGACTGCCTCGGCTCTCGACGACCGTAGCACAGTGTTGCGAAAAGCCAATAACAGCTGGTGAAATACGGGAAGCAATGGCTAACTGCACGAGGGGTAAATCTCTAGGTTTCGATGGTCTGCCCTACGAGTTTTATGCATTTATGCCAGACTTGTTCGGTGACCTCTTGGCAGACGTCTACTGCAACTGGCAGCAGAACGGGAGCATTCCCAGCTTTGTGAGCCGGGGAGCGGTGGCGCTGCTGAGAAAAGACCCAAACAAGGGGGATGTTATCGATAACTTCAGGTCCATAACCCTGCTAAACGCAGAGTTCAAGATTTTGGCCTAGGTGTTAGCAACGAGGTAGGTTGGCGCTTGTCGTCAAGGGTCTGGTGGAAGAGGCGCAGACATGCGCCATTCCGGACAGATCCATACACGACAACCTCCA
The DNA here is from genome assembly GCA_964016885.1 of Eledone cirrhosa. NCBI lineage: Eukaryota > Metazoa > Mollusca > Cephalopoda > Octopoda > Eledonidae > Eledone > Eledone cirrhosa. The sequence goes on along the minus strand of OZ024743.1, from coordinate 144,479,981 downwards.
CCTCATGCGATACATCATAGAGAGGGTGGTTAAGGAACCTGGCACGGGTGGGGCCCTGATCAACTTGGATCAATCCAAAGTATTCGATAGGGTCGACCATCGGTACCTGGCGGCGGTCCTTGAGGCAGCCGGTTTCGGGCCCGTTTGTGGTTGGATCGCTGCGAAGTACAGCGATATCTGCTCAGTTGTGTGGGTGAACGGTCACCTGTCGCAGCCATTCAGCATCATGCACTCGGACCGCCAGGGTTGTCCCCTCTCGTCTCTCTTGTACGCATTGGCTCTCGAACCGTTACTGCACAAACTGGCGGTGATGAGGGGCGTCTTACGCGAACTAGGAAGCGAGAAATCCGAGTCGGCTTACGCCGACGACATCACCGTGGTGGTGTTGTGCACCAGACACGTCCAGATGCTCGGCACCGCTCTCAAGGAATACGAAGCGATGACAGGAGCAAAGATAAACCAGGAAAAGTCGGTGGGCTTGCAGCTAGGCACCTGGAGAGGAAAGTCCATGCCGTCCGACAGTGTCGTGGGGCGTTGGACGCCCGGACCGGTTAAATTGCTTGGGGTCTGGTTCGGACCGGACCTCCAGATGGAGAAAAACTGGAGCGAGGTGACGAGCAGGGTGGCCGCCCTCACCCAAAAATGGGCTGAGAGGAAGATGTCCCTGAAAGGCTGGGCGGAGGTGGCGAATGCGTACATCGCATCCGTCATCTGCTACCGCCTCACCGTCGTCCCTTGCCCCGGCCCAACTCTCACCAAAATGGAGCGTCTCCTCTTCCGCTTTTTGTGGAAGGGACGCGCTCCCATGGTAAGACCGTCCATCTGCTGTCAACACCCGTTGCGTGGAGGACTGGGCATGCCATGGCTGATGATGCGCAAACATGCGCTGAGGCTGCGACATCTCTGGTGCTTCTTTGACGTTGAACAGGTGTGGTCGCCGTTCGCCAGCCACGTTTTCCCACAACTCGTCTCCTTAACGGTGCTGCAGTCATGGGTCAGCAAAGGACCGAGGGATAGCGCTTGGAAACTGGAATGTCTCCAGGTGCTCACTGCCCTCTGCCAGCTGGGCACCAGTATCGGTGTAACATCCACCTCGGCGTTCTATAGAGGAATAGTGGAGGGGAAGAGCGACGACGTTCTCGGAGAGATCCTGGGCGTCGAAGAAGTTCAGCTGTTTGCTCTCTTCCGGAGAACTTTCAGCCCAGGGCCTATGGATAACTTGCAAAAATCCCTGGCCTAGCAGTGCTACCGGGGAGCGTTACCGGTTCGAGATAAGCTCTACAGGCACGAAAGTGCCGTCAGCCGAGCCTGTCGGAGATGCGCGCAGAGCGACGAAACCGTCGTGCACGCACTCGTTCAGTGCCCGAGCATTGCTGACTTGTGGAGCTATGTCGCACACCTGCTGTCGCGTGTAGGACGGATCCGGCTATCAGCTGAGTCCATTGTGCAGATGGTCTCGCCGTCTTCCTTCGAGGAGGAATGGCAGGCGGTTTTCATCTGCCTGGTGGCCATGGCGAAAGAGATTGTGTGGTGGACAAGGTTGAAAGGGTTAAAGACAGACACTTTCCTCTTCGGCGAATCCCTAATTAACTTTTTCAAGTTTTACTTGAAGAGGAAAATCAGGGTGGAGAGGCAAGTGCTGCTTTCTAGCAAGTTTGTTGAAAGGTGGGTGAATGTAGCGAGAATGGTCCGAGTGAACGGGACCGCTCTGAATATACGCCTGTAGTTTGAGAAATGGAAAAATTGAGAGAGGGCGCTTGCCCTGGTGGTCAGGGTGGCCGTGGTCTTTTGTGTGGTTTTCGCCACGAGTAACCCTCAGAGGTTTCCCCCATATTGGGGAATTTTTCATTGTTTCAATTTTCATTTTTATTGATTATATATATATATATGTTTCTGTCCTTTTTTTCTTTTCTTATATAAATAATAAAAATCTTTACACGCACAAAACCCACATCGTATCGTCCTGTGCCGTCTATAATGTTTTTCTTGATCGCAGCCCTTGTGGCCAATAAAGAAATCATTATTATTATTATTATTATTATTATTGGTGAATTGGCAGAATCGGTAGAGAGTCGGGCGATATGCTTTGCAGCATAGAATAACGGTCCTTTATGATCTGAGTTCAAATCCCGCCGAGGTTAGCTTTGCCTTTCTTCCTTACGGGGTCGATAAAATAAAGTACCAGTAATATACTGGGATAATTGCTGGCCTTGTGCCAAAAGTAGAAACAATTATTATTATTTTTATTATTTTTTTTTATTATTATTATTATTATTATTATTATTATTGGCGACCTACGTAGGAAATCGTATTATCGTGAGCTCCTCAAAGGTTTGTTGTTTTCAGTTGTTTCAAATTGCCAGTTATGGAAAAATGTTGTTGTTAAGTGTTTATAAGTTCACATATATTGCTTTCTGAAAAGGACACAAAAAACTTAAACTTTTTATTTATCAAACAAAATATTTCTTTGAAAAAAAACATGGACGACAAATTTACTGTTTTTAACAGACCCCTCCCCTCCCCACCACCACCAACACCAACACCAACACTATTGTAAGCCTTGCTAAGGTTCCCAACACTGAAAATATAATTAATAGCATTTTGAATTATTTAGAATTGCCGCATAAAGACATGGATTTCCCGCCATTACCAATAACTGCAGGTGTTAAAGCCGCCACCATCACCACCACCACAACGACAACAGAAACCCCCAAAAATAAATTATTATCTCGTGACATCGAAATGGATTCACCCAGAATCGACTCTTCCACGCCGAACACCACTGACACCACCACCACCTCCACCACAACTGAAACGAAAAATAACAACAGCAACAGCAAAAACAATAACAATGAGAATAACAACAACAACAACAACAACACCACCGCGAAACAAAATGTGTCGTTTGCCAAAGCAGCCAAGAAAAGCGAAACAATCGAGGTAAGCCAGGAGGAATTAAATGAAGCCAAGAGAATGGTAAAAAAAGATGGGTACAGGATCAGCCTCCCCCCACCCCCTCCCCCACCATCCCCTCACAGGCCTCGACCAATCGGGCAATGTGATCGGTGGAAACTCCATCTTGGCGTTCTATAGATGATTAGTGGAGGGGAAGAGCGACAACGTACTTCGGGAAACTCTAGGCGTCGATGAAAATCAACTAGCAAATCTCTTCGGAAGAACTTTCGGGCCGGTACCTATGGACAACTTCCAGAAATCGCTGGTCTGGCAGTGCTACCGAGGAGCTTTGCCAGTTCGGGATAAACTCTACTGGCATGGAAGTACCGTCAGCCAGGCATGTCGGACATGCGCGCAGGGCGACGAAACCGTCCTGCACGGACTCGTCCAGTGTTCGAGCATTGTTGACTTCTGGGTTTATGTCGAACACCTTCTGTCACGTGTAGGACGGATCCAGCTATCAGCTATCAGCTGAGTCCATCGTGAGGATTGCCCCGCCCTCTTCCTTTAGCCGAGAAGGGAAGGCAGTTTTTATCTGTCTGGTGGCCATGGCGAAAGAGATAGTATGGTGAACACGTTTGAAAGGGCTTAAGACGAGCACTTACCTCTTCGGTGATGCCCTGATTAACTTTTTCAAATTTCATTTGAAAAGGAAAATCAGGGTAGAGAGGGAAGTGCTCTCTTCTCAGTATTGTGTTGAAAGATGGGTGAGAGAGGCAAGAATGGCCCGAGTGAATGGGCCTACTCTGAGTATGTGTCTGTAAATTAAAGGTGGAAAACTGGGAGAGGGCACTTGCCCTGGTGGTCAGGGTCACTGTGGCTTTTTAATGGGCTTTCTCCACAAATGTCCCTTGGAAGTCTGCCCCGTATTGGGGAATTTTTCATTGTTATTTGTTTCTTACATCCTCTGTTTTGTTTTTTTACACGCAGAAATGCCCATTTGTACCGTCCTGTATTGTCCTGTACTGTCCTTAATGTCTACATTATGTAAACCCTTGTGGTTAATAAAGAAAGCATTATTATTATTATTATTATTATTATTAGTATTATTATTATTATTATTATTATTATTATTGGCGACCTACGTAGTAAATCGTATCATCGTGAGCTCCGCAAAGGTTTCTTGTTTCCGTTTGTTAAAAATTGCCATTTATGGAAAATTTTATTGTTAATTGTATATAATTGTTTTCCGAAAAGGACACCCAAAAAGATTGGGGCCTTGTGCCAAAAATTTAAACATTTATAATTATCAAAAAAATTTCTTTGAAAAATAAACATGGAAGTCTCACAGCCACACGAAGCTGAGAGCCTTCCTCATAAACTAACACCTCACACCGACACCACCATTGTAAATATTACTACGTTTGCCAACACAAAAATTTAAGCAGTAGCAATATTTTTAATTTGTCTCAGGCAGACATTCATTTCCCGCCATTACCAATGACTGCAGGTGTTAAAGCCGCCACCACCACCGCGAAAACCACCACCCCCACCACCACCGCGACAACAGAAACAAAAGAAGAAAATAAATTAACTCGTGATGTCGAAATGAATTCAAGCAAAATGGACTCTTCCCCACCGAACACAACTGACGTCACCACCACCACAATTGAAATTAAAATTAATAACAAAAATAACGATAACAACAACAGCAACAATGACATTAAAAAAACCACTCTGAGTTTTGCCAGAGTAGCAAATCAGTGCGAAGCATTTCAGGTAACTCAGGAGGAATTAGAAAATGCCAAAAAAATGGTAAAGAAAGATGGGTACAGGGTCAGCCTCATCCCCCCCCCCCTCCACACACACCTAATAAAATGGATCATCGCCGTCTATGCACCGTGTCGTATCGAACAATTAATGTAAAATCGCGCCGAGTGGAACGGGCATCCGAGTCCCAATGGGACATGTGTGGGCAAGAAAAACCCATATCAGATGTGGGCAGAAGTATGGAACAGTGGACGTGTTCTTTGAAACACCAGAGGAGGCTAGAGAACACTCCATGGCCCCATTAAGAAGTGACGACTTCACACTCGTCCCAAGCTATTGTGGCCAGAGACTCGTAAAGATCAGGGTGACCCACGTTCCACCGGCCATCGAAATTCCCTGGCTAATAGCGGCCGTCCTCGCCGGCATCGAAGCCAACACAAAGATAATAGCAATAGCAAAAGAAAAGCAGGAGAACTGGTCCGGATCGGGGATGGAGCTCCTGATCCAAGCGGACCAAAAAAGCATTGAGGAGATCCCAGAGGTAATAGACCTCACTGACGGCAGCCACCTCACCGTAATTGTCGAGGGCAGAAGGCCTAGGTGTGTCGTTTGTGGTGAAGGAACCCACCTAAGGGCTTTCTGCCCTCAGGCTAAAAGGTTGAGGCTACCTCTCTTACCCACCCCAGTGACTCAACCATCAACACCACCAGTAGCAGAGATGGCAGCAACAACTGTAGCAGCAACAACAGAAGCAACTATAACAGCAACAACCCCAGCAACAATAGCAAAACCAACACCACCACCACCCAACGCTTCAGAACTAGCACCAGCGCCTACACCATCCACCACGCCACAACCAAAACTAACGCCTGTGGAGGATTTTCCACTCCCCGGCCTATCACAACTGGAGACAGATTGTGACGACGAGGAGTGGGAAACGGTATCAGGAAAAAAGAAAAAAAGAAACCAAAAAAGAAAAAATTCTCTTCCTTCCCCCTCCAAAAACAAAATACAGAGGGAAACAAATAAATTAACAAACAAAAAAGTTAGGACAGATATGCTACCATCCACACCAGCATCACCAACCCCATCACCATCATTAACCCTAACACCACCATCACCTACACCACAAAAGTCACCAAAATGCGAAACAGAAACAAACCCACAACAAACGCAAACAAAACAAAACAACCAAAACGATACACACTACACAGCATTAAATTTGAACAACAACCAATTATTACACTACATCCAACACAACACCAGCATCACAGAAAAAGACTACACAACAACCCAAAAATTCACACCACCTCCATACATACAAATCACTCGCATCACACAGAAAACGTACATGATACTAAAACAAAAATTCCCCAAAGACATCGGAGACTTCCGACAAGCACTCTCCAGGAGGATTTATAAGGACATCCTTCCTGAGGAGGCCACAAGCAGTGAAAAGGATGGAAAAACCGTCCTTCCTCTACGAGAAGTAAGGTAAGTGGTCTTTCCCATCTTTTCCACTCCATTTCAACATGACCTCACTCAGAATAGGCAGCATAAATGCGCGTGGCTTGGGGTCGTCATGGAAGCAGGGCCACCTGCTCAACGATCTCAGGTCACTAAACATAGATGTAGTGGCCATCAGCGAGACCAGAATCTCCGAAGCACGGGCCTTCGCACCGATCTTCGGCGGCTACGATGTGTACGCATCTCCCAGCCGTCCTGGATCGGGGGGTGGAGTTGCTTTGCTGTTTCGGAGAGGTTTGGATCTTGCCATACGGGAAATCTTCCTGGACCCAGAGGGTAAGTTGGTGGCGCTGGACGTGACCAGCGGAGACGGGCAAGCTTTCAGGTTAGTGGCCGTCTATGCCCCGACAGGAGCAGGGCGGCCTGATTTCTTCCGGCGTCTGGAGACCTTTCTTGGAACGTCCCGCTCTTTAGTGTTAGTGGGCGACTGGAACGGGATCTTAGATGCACGCTGGGACTGTGTGGGATTAGTGGATAGGGGTGGAGGGTGAAAGAGTCTCACCAACTTGCTCAGGCGTTTTGAACTGTTTGACAGGTAACGATTGGATTTCCCGAGTGTGCTAATGTGGACTTGGACAAACCGCATCGGGTCATCCAGATCATATCTAGATAGAGTATTTTGTAGGGAAATAGATAAGTCTAGCATAGGCTGTCCACAATTCAAGATAGTCAGCTACACGGACCACACATTCGTGATCTGTGTGGTTGACTTAGATAGGCTTCATAGACAAGGACCCGGTTACTTTAAGCTAAACGCGTCCTTACCAGCGCGCAAGGCCTACAGAGACCGGATTAGCGAACTAGTTAAGCGGGCGTTGACGGGGGCCATCGTCAACAACAAGTGATGGTTTGCTCTGAAAAGAGCGATTAGAATAGAGTCCATTAGGTTTAGTAAGGCTTCAGCAATAGAGAAAAATAGAGCAGAGCGAGAACTAGTTAGAAAATTAGACGAGGCGCTTAGCAAAGACATCGCGAGCGACGTACTTGCGACGAAATTGGCCCTTGACCAATTCTTCAATGCAAAGCACGAAGGCTGTGTTGTCAGTGCTGGGGTACGTGCTCTCAGACACGAGCGGACGAAAGCCGTTCAATGGGCCCGAGTGGCGGAGGATCGTCGTGGTAACAAAGCCACGATCCGGTCTGTGGTGGACCACGATGGGCGCATGCTACTCGATCCCGGGCAAATGTGTGAAGCTTTTCAGCGACACTTCGCTCAACTTTTCGGGGGCAGCGGCGGGCGGGATCGAGGGATGGACTTTAGTATCTACCTCGACGGACTGCCGCGGCTCTCGGCCACTGAGGCGGAGTGTTGCGAAAAGCCGATGACAGCCGCTGAAGTACGGGAGGCAATGAGTGGCTGCACAAGGGGTAAATCGTCTGGTTTGGATGGTCTGCCCTATGAATTTTACGTATAGATGCCAGACTTGTTCGGAGGCCTCTTGGCGGACGTCTACTGCAACTGGCAACAGAATGGGAGAATTCCCAGCTCTGTGAGCCGAGGAGCTGTGGCGCTGCTGAGAAAGGATCCAAACAAGGGGGATAACATAGATAATTTCAGGCCCATAACTCTGCTAAACACAGAGTTCAAGATTTTGGCCAAGGTGCTAGAAAACAGGTTGGCGCTTGTCGTTGGTGGTCTGGTGGGAGAGGCGCAAACATGCGTCATTCCCGATAGATCCATCCACGACAACCTCCACCTCATGCGATACATCGTAGAGAGGGTAGCTAGGGCACCTGGTACGGGTGGGACTTTGATCAATTTAGATCAGTCGAAAGCTTTCGATAGGGTCGATCATCGTTACCTAGCGGCAGTCCTGAGGGCGGCTGGCTTTGGGCCCGTCTTCAGAGGCTGGATCGCTGCCATGCACAGCGACATCTGCTCTGTGGTGAGAGTGAACGGTCACCTTTCGGAACCGTTCAACATCATGCGCTCGGTCCTCCAAGGATGTCCCCTCTCGTCCCTCTTGTACGTATTGACTCTCGACCCATTACTGCACAAACTGGAGACGTTGAGGGGTATCCCGCGCGAACTAGGATACGGGAGATCCGTGTCAGCATATGCGGACGATATCACCGTAGTGGTGTCGAACGCCAAACACAGCGAGGCGATCGGCACTACACTAAGAGAATACGAAACGGTGACAGGAGCAATGATCAACCAGGAAAAGTCAGTGGGCCTGCAGCTCGGCACCTGGAGAGGCAGGTCCATGCCGTCCAACAGCGTCGTCGGCCGCTGGACGGACGGACTGGTTAAATTACTAGGGGTCTGGTTGTCCGGACCTCCAGATTGACAAAAACTGGGACGAGGTGACGAGCAGGGTGGCTTCTCTCACCCAGAAATGGGTGGAGTGGAAGCTATCCCTGAAAGGTCGAGCGGAGGTGGCTAACGCGTACATCGCGTCCGTCATCTGCTACCGCCTGACCGTCGTACCTTGTCCTAATCCCCGCCTGACTGCGCTGGAGCGTTTGCTCTTTCGCTTTTTGTGGAAGGGACGCGCACCGATGGTCAGGCGGTCCATCTGCTGTCAACACCCGCTACGTGGAGGGCTGGGCATGCCGTGGCTGATGATGCGCAGACACGCGCTCAGGCTACGACATCTCCACCTCTTCCACGACGGTGATCAGGTGTGGTCGTCGTTTGCTAGATGCGTCTTTCCTCAGCTCGTCTCCTTGACGGAGCTGCAGTCCTGGGTCAAGCGAAGACCGAGAGGGAGCGCTTGGAGACTGGAATGTCTTCAGGCGCTCACAACCCTCGACCAATCGGGCAATATGATCGGTGGAAACTCCACCTTGGCGTTCTATAGAGGATTAGTGGAGGCGAAGAGCGACGACGTACCTGGGGAAACTCTAGGCGTCGATGAAAATCAACTAGCCAATCTCTTCGGAAGAACTTTCGGGCCGGGGCCTATGGACAACTCCCAGAAATCCCTGGCCTGGCAGTGCTACCGAGGAGCTTTGCCAGTTCGGGATAAACTCTACTGGCATGGAGGTACCGTCAGCCGGGCATGTCCGAGATGCGCGCAGGGCGACGAAACCGTCCTGCACGGACTCGTCCAGTGTCCGAGCATTGTTGACTTCTGGGTTTATGTCGAACACCTTCTGTCACGTGTAGGACGGATCCAGCTATCAGCTGTGTCCATCGTGAGGATTGCCCCGCCCTCTTCCTTTAGCCGGGAAGGGAAGGCAGTTATCTGTCTGGTGGCCATGGCGAAAGAGATAGTATGGTGAACACGTTTGAAAGGGCTTAAGACGAGCACTTACCTCTTCGGTGATGCCCTGATTAACTTTTTCAAATTTCATTTGAAAAGGAAAATCAGGGTAGAGAGGGAAGTGCTCTCTTCCCAGATGGGTGAGAGAAGCAAGTATGGCACGAGTGAATGGGCTACTCTCAGTATGTGTCTGTAAATTAAAGGTAGAAAACTGGGAGAGGGCACTTGCCCTGGTGGTCAGGGTCACTGTGGCCTTTTACTGGGCTTTCTCCACAAATGTCTCTCGGAAGTCTGCCCCCTATTGGGAAATTTTCATTGTTATTTTTTTGTTACATCCTCTGTTTTTGTTTTTTTACACGCAGAAATGCCCATTTGTACCGTCCTGTATTCTCCTGTACTGTCCTTAATGTCTACTTTATGTAAACCCTTGTGGTTAATAAAGAAAGCATTATTATTATTATTATTATTATTAAAAATTAACTTTGCCTTTCATCCTTACGGGGTCGATAAAATAAAGTACCAGTAATGCACTGGTGAATTTCTGGCCTTGTGCCAAAAGTAGAAACAATTATTATTATTATTATTATTATTATTATTATTATCATCATCATCATCTCTATAGGGCGGTGGATTGGTACTATCGGTAGATGGTCGGACGCCATGCTTTGCATGGGAGTTCAAATCTCGCCGAGGTTAACTTTGCCTTTCATCCTTACGGGGTCGGTAAAATAAAGCACCAGTCACGCCCTGGGGTCGATCTAATTGACTTTCCTCCCCCCCCCCCCATAATTGCTGGCCTTGTGCCTATAACGTGAATAAAAGACTTCACATATATGTGTTTGTATGTAGATGTATATTTTAGGATATATTTAACGTGTTACACATTAGTATTAGCAATATTTATAATATTTGTTTCTACTTTAGGCACAAGGCCAGCAAATTACCCAGTTCATTACTGGTACTTTATTTTATAGACCCCGTAAGGATGAAAGGCAAAATCAACCTCGGCGGGATTTGAACTCAGATCGTAAAGGGACGTAACTATGCTGGAAAGCATGGCGTCCGACCCTCTACCGATTGTTACTAACGTGCAGATATTTAACTTGGTTTGGATTGGCAGTATCGGTAGAGGGTCGGACGCCATGCTTTCTAGCATAGTTACGTCCCTTTACGATCTGAGTTCAAATCCCGCCGAGGTTGACTTTGCCTTTCATCCTTACGGGGTCGATAAAATAAAGTACCAGTGAGGCACTGGGTAGTTGCTGGCCTTGTGCCTAAAGTAGAAACAATTATCATATGTCCAATTCTTGCATGTACATCTTAATGCTTACATTTAAATGTATTTGTATATCAATGCAAGCGTGAATGTACGTGTGTACATGTACAAACACACAAACACACTCTCTCTCTCACACACACACATATATATATATGTATATATACATATGTATATATATACATATAATATATATATGTGTGTATATATATATATATATACACACACACACATATATCCATATATAATGCCGAACGTTAGAGCTATTGTCACTTTTGATTAGTTCGAAGACTAATCATGACGCCAATCTACATTCTCTCCCTGTTTGGTAAGTAATACTGCATCAGAATATACTTAAAAACCAGTATTGATTTTTCACTCCATTTTGACTTCATTTGTAAAAGTATATTTTAAAACTTGTGTTTTATTCTGAAAAATATTTTCTTTTATATTGCAGGACTTTGTTCATTTGCCAAACTAGTATCATTACAACCAGTTGGTGGTAAGTATGTCACTTTACATGAATAATATTTTTTTACAATTGACTTATGACTAGATTGAATAATTTACATGCTTTGTTCGATCTATTATAGTTATATATCCGCTATTTCGTATTCTGTAATATTTTTATTGAGGGAAATGATTGTCCGTCATAGAAGATCGTTTTACAACAAGACTGTTTCCGGTTTGATCCCACGGTGCAATGTACTAGGATCAAACAGAGAGAGATGTGTGAATATATATATAAATGATCTAGATTTTAGAACCGCTTTGCAGGTACACACACACACACACACACACACACACACACACACACACACACACACACACACACACACACACTTATA
>OZ024743.1:144460956-144465956 GCA_964016885.1 Eledone cirrhosa | reverse complement strand
GTCGTTGCTTAAGCACAAGAGCTTCTATACTGTCACACATAGAGCTTTCCAAAATCTCGACATCACTGATGTGGTCCCTCCAGTGAACGCCATGGATCCGTCTGAGACACATCTGATGGAAACGCTCCAATTGCTTAAGGTGGTGTCGATATGTGACCCAGGTCTCGCAGGCATAAAGAAGACAAGAGAGTACACATGCCCTGTACACCTTTACCTTTGTCCTGCTGCATATGTCTCGCCGACCCCAGAGTCGCCTTTCTAGCTTTCCGAAAGCATCACTTGCTTTCCTAATCCTAAGTGAGATTTCACTGTCAAGGTTGCCGTATCGATTGACAGTGCTTCCCAGGTAGACAAACTGATCAACCACTCCAAGTCGTTTGCCATACACATAGATGTTTGGTTCAGTGTACTGCTTACTAGGGGCAGGTTGGTACATGACGACGGTTTTCTTGAGACTGACAGTCAAACCCAGGGCAGTGCAAGCGTCAGAAAATGCATTCAAAATGTGCTGCATATCACTCTCTGTGTGCGCTACAAGATCGCAATCATCTGCATACAAGAGGTCTCTTACATACATACATACATACATACATACATACATACATACATACATACATACATACATACATACAGTGTTCGCAGTCATAACTTTGATATAATGAAGAACTTTGCAAAATATATAATTAAATACTCCCCTGTTGGTTCCAATGCTGTGCGGATAGGTGTAATTACTTATAGTACTGATGTGCAAAACGAGTTTGACTTGAATAGATATTTTACTAGAGAGCAAATAAACAAGGCAATTGACAAAATCCAGTATTCTCGTGGGTTAACTAACACAGATAAAGCATTGAATTATTTAAGAAAAACTTCATTCACCGAAAAATATGGAGACAGGAAAAATGTACAAAATATTGCCATTGTGATGATTGATGGAAAGTCATGGAATAGAGTATCTGCAAAAGTTGCTGCTGAAAGTCTAAAGGCAACTGGTGCTATGGTATTTGCTATCGGAGTAAAGAACTATGATAAACAAGAAATTGAAAATATTGCAAGCAGTTCAGAATTTACATTTTCTGTTAAAAACTTTGAACGCGTGAATAATATTGTAAACAAACTAGTTTCGAAAACTTTTCAATGTGAGTATTTTATGTTACTTCATTTTATTTTTTATTTCTACTTAAATTTTAACGGCTTTCGTAATTTACTGGGGAGAAGGCTATTCCGCATATTTTACTGTGTTTTCAATATATTTATTTGTAGTAAATATGCATTTTTTTCGAAAACTTCAAGATGAGGTCATTGTTTTATTTCGCGTACTGTAACTATTCGGACCCGTCTAGTTTATGTAAACTTCAAAGAATGAGACTTCCTGAGCGAAGATAAATATTGAATATTGGTGGGGTAAAAGGAGTAATTGCTTATATTAAAGTAAGGAGTAGCGAAATATTAACTACGTCGCAGATATTTATATTAATAGAGAAATATTCCGTTTAGCGATAAAAGAACGAAAATTCTTAAAGGAAAAAATTCCATTCTGAAAAGCATATGTCTAGAAAGGCTGGCAATTGTTAGTGGAGTTTCCTATATTCGTTGTAGGATAAGTAACTTGTTGTCATGAACTTTCTATACCTACTGTTATTAGAAAATGGCAAGTTCATCTCATTAACGGATTAAGCTAACATCTAACCATATATATATATATATAACGAAGGAGGTGTGGTAAGGAACCAGATGGACCATAACGCACCAGAGTACTCAATACTTAGGGTAGTAGAGTATAGGAAAATGTTTGACCCCCAAACATTTTCCTATATATATATACGATATTAATAAATGGAAACTATATTTATAAAACCATATTTTTTTCATTATATATATTTCAAGGATACCAAGTTACATTATGGTATGCCTTCATCAGACAAAATACAATATAACAGTTTTATAAATAGACATTGACGTACTCCTTTTAAAAATTGACCGTTGTTTTTGGAGGCCATCAGGATAGTGATTTGTTTACTTTAGTAAGTCATAGTGTTAAGAGTAAGTCATAGTGTTAAGAGTAAGTAAAAGGATAGAGAGAGGGAGAGAAACGTGGAGAAAAGAAAGGGAGAGATAGATAAAGAAAAAGAAGAAAACAAAAAGAAAAGAGAACAGAGGAAAAATAACGGGGAGATATCAAACCATCAGACAGAGAAAAAAAATCCAGAAAGAGATATATAGAGATAGAGAGAGGGGAGAGAGAACGAAAGCCTTAAGTTATGTCATATTAAGTTGAGTTAACAATTGGGATGAAAAGCATAAATAAAATTAGAAATATTAATATTCATGAATGGAATATAGATATATAATATGAGAAATTAGACATTGTTTAATTATGATTAGATATTTAGTTTAAAATTGAGATCAATATATTAAAAATTGGAATTTAAACATTATAAAATATATATATTGCTAGAGACATTATCTATCGCATATTACATACACATAGGCAAAGGTACATAAATATATATATATATACACACTCACTCAGAAAATACACATTATATCTACTCCCGTACATAATATATATATACACAAAGCATAAGTGATTTTTTGCCTGTGTTATTAATTAAAAATTAAAAGTTTTTAGTATATATATATAAATATATAGGATTAACTTTCATGCATTTATGGCTGTTAAGTTATGCATATCTGCAATCAAAAACTGCATGTGTAAGCCTGTACATTCACATCCATAATTCTTAGCTATACATGAATAGATATGTGTGTGCATCTTCAATTGGTATACACGCGTCACTCATGCATATATACAGACAGACATATAATCATAAAAAAAACATATAACACATGTATATGCATGTCAACACACACATATAGATACATTAGCCATATATAGATATAATTAACATATAACATAGTACAATTGAGTATATAAAATACAAAAGGATTATATTTTGGAAATATAATTATATCAATATAACTTAAAAAGCAAACGAATTCTACAAATATCAAAATACTAAAATATCCCAAAATATTATGGAATATTTTAAGTTAAAATAATATGTTTAATATATTTAGTATAGAAATTAATCTTACGTATATTTTAATCAAGATATTGAAAGGACAAACTTTTGAAAATTATGAGAAGCTATCAGAATAAAAAATAAATCTAATAAAAATTATGAGAAGCTATCAGAATAAAAACAAATCTAATAAAAACAAAGCTAATAAAAATAAAAAATAAAAAATAAAATGAATCTAATAAAAAATAAATCTAATAAAAAATAAAATATTATATCAATATAACTTAAAAAACAAGGATTCTACAGATATCAAAATATTAAAAAGTTTAAAAATAAAAATAAAAAAATAAAGAAATTTTTTTAAATTTTAAAAAATCTTAAAAAATTTCAAAAAATTTTTTTAAAAATCTTTAAAATTTCAACAATTCCAAAAATATTTTTAAAAATTTTAAAAACTCTTAAAATATTATAGAATATTTTAAGCTAAAATAATATGTTTAGTATAGAGATTTATCTTACGTATATTTTATTCAAGATATTGAAAGGATAAACTTTTTTAGAATAGTTTATTATATTTATTTATATTTGGGTACTTAACCAAAGAAAATGAAAAAGGTGAAGGAATCTAATGATTTAGCGACAGGTTAGATATATTAACTAAATTACTTAATTAATTAAACTACATTTTAAATTTATATTTATATTTAAACGTTGAGTTCAATCTATGCCTGCAGCAACTGAATAAATTATTCCTTAAATTAAGGGAATTTTTGGTCTTTAATATAAAAATATTTCCTCTATACAAAGGTCACAATTTTCTGAAGAGGAATTAAAAGGAGTAGCTTTTGAAATAATATTCCAAATCAGCGAATATTCAACATTATCTCGTTTTAGGTCCCATAATAGGCTAGATAGCGAAGTTGAAGATTTTTTGTTTTGATCTGTAAAAGAATTTTTATGATTATTGAAGCGGGATTTAAATTCTGTAGAGGTAGAACCGACATAGTTAAATGAATTTAAATTAGTTTTAACATTACAATTATAAACTACATTTTTAGCTAAGCAGTTGTTATTTAACGGACAGTTGGATTTATTTCTACAGTTACAGTTATTCGATTGAATATTGCTTGGGTTATTATTGGTATTTTAGGTTTTAAATTTCTATTATTAATTCTATTAATATTTTGCGCTAAATTTTTGGTGGAAGAGTAGGTTAATTTTATAGTATGTCTATTAAAAATTGAGTAATATTTATGTGTTCTAGGGAATCGTTTGTCAAGAGCTTTAAAGAGTAGTTTAGCAATAGGGGTTTTAATATTTAGTGAGAAAGGGGGAGCGAACAATAATATATTCCTAGTTCTATTTCTTTTTAGACTTTCGGAGTTATAGTAATATTTTCTATTATGGTTGTTGAAATTGTTACCATAATTAAAGTTGTTATTATTTTGGTTATTTTGTATATTATTATTATTATCGATGTATTTAATTTTATTTCTATACCCGGCTCTACCTAACCCTTTATAAATATAGTTTATAAATATAGTTTATAAATATAGTTTTATAAATATAGTTTCCATTTATAAATATCGTATATCTACTCCAAATATTTGTCGAGTGCTTTATATCAGTTATAAAAATATTTGCTTGTTGTATCCCAACAATTTAAATAAAATGTTTGCATATATATATATATATAAGTGTGTGTGTGCATGGATGCGTGTGTGCATGTGTGTGCGTGTGTGTGTGTGTGTGTGTGTGTGTGTGTGTGTGTGTGTGTGTGTGTGTGTGTGTGTGTGTGTGTGTGTGTGTGTGTGTGTGTGTGTGTGCATGTGTGCATGTGTGTGTGTGCATGTGTGTGAATGTGTGTGTGTGTGAGCGCTTGTTGCGATGTTTCATGTCGGAATGCAGTGGAGTGGATAGAATGAAGATTATATTACAAAGTGAAAGGCATGCCGTATACCGGGGTTACTTTGA